>JARJDQ010010148.1:0-44854 GCA_030264215.1 Geostiba sp. GC000077 | reverse complement strand
TGATATTTTTACATAATTCAATACCAAATTAAAGTTAATTAACACAATATCCTAGGAAGCTGAATACATTGTTAACTGGCTCTATTTGTGATTGATGCAGCTCATTTCCACGAAAAAAAAACCTATTAAATTCTGAAACGATTTCAACTTGGCCGAATAAAAATATTACTCTGAAAACTGTACTTTCATGCATTCAAAATAAAAGCCAATAAGCGGTATAAATGGTAGACAATGCAGAAGCTTTCCAGGAAGGATTTGTTAAATTCTGAACTGATTTTAACATGTCGGATAAAGATATTACACTGAAAACTGTATTTTTACGCATTTTATTCCAGAGATTAGTTATATCTGGATATTCCAGAAAGCAAGACATGTAAGTACGGCTTTGCCTTCATTTGAATGGATTAAGTTCCTTTCCAAGAACAAAGAATAAACTATTAAAATCTGAGAGGATTTGGATTTGAAGGAAGCAAGATGAACGAAGTATTTTATTTAGTTTGTGTAACATCAGTAAAATGTAAGGATATCCTTGGAAAAATTACAAGAAGTCGTTTTATGTAGTCGGCTAACGGAATGCATTAAAATTTAAAAGTATTTGGACATCACTGAGATAATTAGCAGAATAGGTCAGGAAGGACCCCATAGATAAAAAAAAGACATCAAGTCTTCGAGTCACTCTGCCTGATGCTCGTTTCCCACAAGGAACAGATTAGATTTGAGCCGAAGTTTGAACATGTAGAAATCTAGCAATCGATAACTGAGGCGAAATGCCAATAATTTCCATGTGCGAACCTTTCATTACGAGACACTGTTCCATAGTGAACAAACAAAACAGGAATAACAGAAAAATAACGCAAATATCGCTTATAAATTGGCTGAATTCAATTTACTTTACATTTATTTCAATCTAATAATAATGACGACTTAATTGAATGAAAACATGCATGAAATAATTTAATTAAATATCAAAGATCATTCATGAAAATAAAATCGATGATTGGTTCGGTTTAGCTTTGCGGGCATTAATTAATCACATGCAAAAAGCGCAATTGTCAAAAACTTGAAAATCAACTGCAAGCGAATCAATAATTAAAACTTGGCCTGCAATCCTGCAGAGAAACCCGATTCGCCACTCTGTTCATCGTTCACACATGCGTACAAAATAACCGCTTAATTTTGATTGTGAGCGTTAAATATATGCTCAACATTCGAAAACTGAAGCATTTATTCATTGTTATACTGTGATGATGATGATTTTCGAAGCTGTAAAAAAACGGCTGGATTCGACTAAATAAACGACCGCATCGACAATTACACGGTGCGCATTGCCTCAAAAACAAATCAAACCTGCGCAATAATATAATTCATAATTAAGCATTTAAGTATTTATGTAATAATTATCGCGTTTACATGGTGCGGAGCGCAGGCATGCCGGTGGCTTTTTTCGACGGTTTTCAAGTATTTTCCTTTTATTCGCGTTGTGCGCAGCGCTGCGGCATCGCGTCGTGGAGAAAAAAGACGCTGTAAACGCTTATAGAAAATGTAAACTTTTACAGCTTCATAACTTCTCGCGCGAGTGCAAAACTCGGCAAACTTTTGGAACATCGCATCGCTTTTCCTCCGGCGACAATGTGAGAAACGAGCGTATGCTGTACATGCTCCCTGGCATTTGTTCCCAGCTGCTTTCAAACAAAATGCATGCATGATTTGTTTCATTCCTTCATTGTTAAACAGTCCTCGTTTGGCAAATCGTATAAATTGCGTCTTGCGTACGTGACGATACGGACGAGTGTCTTGTTATAATTTTTGCACGCGTGAAAATGAGTTTCCTGCTGTCCTGCAGACGGGAAAAAAGCAGCTCGGGGAACGGTGCAGCCATGGCTTGTGAGCGTAACTGACCCACGCTTTCTTTCCGACGGCGAATTGCGCAGCAGTGCAGCGGCAGGAGAGAAAGAAGAGAAAGAAGCCTTTGCCTTCGAATTTTCGGCGTATTTTTCATCGCTTTTCAACGCGGAAACGTGAAATTATCATTGTCATCACATCGCATTACGAAATGAGACAATATTTGTTTGATACGATTGCTCGAAAGGTGACGAATCGTTGAGAAAACAGCAGTTTTGTAGATTTTGCGCTTTACGTTTGTTTTCGTTCCAACTTCCAACGATTTCCAGCTGATTCCCTTAAATTTGCAATTGTAGGGAGAAGTGTGTTCGATTCAAAATACTGTTGTGCGTTTGGCTTGGTTCGTGAAACTTGGCAAAGTTGTTTTTGAACTTTGGAAACTTTTGAAAAACATCATGCGGTGAAGTGCGAGTACTTCCAGGAACCGGCAGGTATTTCTCACAAAAAAAAAAAGCAGCGACGTAGTATACCATTCGTTATTTAACTTTGTAAACAGAGTTTCAACCATTGCATAAACTGTAATAATTTCGGATTTGTTTTGCTTCGATTTGCCCGATGCGGCGATTGTTATTTCAGTTGTAAATTGATACGAACCTTGGTGGATTTCACACAGAATTGCCCCACGGATGACCGACCGAAGCTGGTGGGCGATGGTAAAATCCAGAAACACATCAATGCAGCCGAAAGCCGAACATAATGAGGAACTGATCACGGTTATTTTTACCACTTGCGCCCGTGCCCCGAAGTGCGTAATTTACCGGCACATCTTCGCAGGGGAGGCGGCTGCTACTTCCACGTGAACGCGCACTTCACTCCCTTAGTTTGGGCTGGTGGGCCAGCGCTTTAGTAGGAAGTAACAAAGCGATCGCTTATCGGCGATATCGAATCTCTTCGGCGCACGCAGGGCAAGTCCAGCGACGCGCATATGCTCGATGCCGTCGGCACCACGTCGATCCGCTGCGAAGTCCCTAAGTGCTCCCCTCGAAGTCCTCGGCCTCCTCGGCTGTTTTAACGATTATTTATCGGCTTCCTCCGAAAAAAGCACACACAAGAGCGGACGCGTCGTGCGGCCGGGATATGCACCCTCGTGTATCCCATACGCGGCACGAAGTTGACTGCCGCGGCACGACCGAACTACGCAACGTCGACGAGTTTTATTTGTTTGGGTGGAAAGCCAGTGGAAAGGAAGGTTCGAGAGCGGACGCGCTCTTCGCGACCGCGCGCGCCGTTGCTGCGAGCCGTGAGCGCGGCTGTGCAGCGCGGCGCGACAGAGAGCCAAGCGGCATGCCGGCACAAGTGCAAGTAGCTACGTGGCTGCGCTCTACCGGCGGTGGGACGGAGGGGCAGGCCAGTGTGGTGGTTGATGGTTTGGTCTCGCTTGCTCGCTAGCGCGCTGCCGGCTGCCGTCGCGGCCCCGAGAAGCGTGGTCGACCGGCACGGCCGGCGCTCGCTACGGTTTGAAACTCGCTGCTCGCCCAGTGAAGTAGTGAATATGACCGGAGAAACTCTACTCCCACGGGTTTAACAGGCAACAAGCGGCAAGCGGGCTGGTGCTGGTTATTGATAGAACGAGTTTATGATTCAGGAATACGGTTTGTAACTCGCGTGCGAGATGCGAGTATGCGAGGAATGACCGAAACACGCTGAAACTGGCTTCACGCTTACGCTTGCTACTCTGAGCTCTAGATTCCGGAATAAGCACTATTCTTGAAACTCGCTCGGAGTGAGTTTGACCGCTCTGGTTCAAACTGCACTGGGTAAGAGCAAGGGAGCAAAACGCGGCCAGTTATTGAGAGAATTTGAGTTTCAGGAATAGGGACAGTGCGAGAAACGAACGAAATCCGCATGCGAGTGCAGTTTCTCGCGCGTCAGGAATAAGCACGAGCGTGTTTTGTGTTTTTGTTTCAGTTCCTAGTGCCTGTGCACCACACCGAGCGGCGATTACGCCGAAACGCACGCCACACGCCACACGCTCGGTTGTGCACTACCGCCGAGCTACTCACAGGCTCACAGCACACTGTAGAAAAGGAAAGTTGGATGCCATGGGTAGCATGCAGCATTCGGATGCAGGCATGCTGCATGCTAATGACGGTGTTTTGGATCGAAATGCGCGCTTTTGGTAGGAAAATTGATAACAATGAAACGCCGGGCACCGGGCACAATCGTTCACAAGCGGGAAGCGGGAACAGCGGAACACCGACACAAAGTGTGTGTTTGATAATAAAAAAACCGCAAATCAACAGTAGCGTAAAAAATACATTCCCATCTCATTCACAGTAATCAATCAATGACAAATTTCTAGTTTTCTCGCTAACGGCTAATTGTAGGTATGATTGCAATAAATTTACAACTGAAAAAACGGATTTTTTAAACGATTTTTTTATGATGCTCTTCTAGAATCTGATTAGACTCGCGTACTGTGGATAAAACCACAAATCAAAGTGCACTACATACATCCATTACTAACATTACATTTTTAAAGCCTTTACTCATGCCAACAATTACTTGCCTATTAGAAAAAAAGAAAAATAAATTCCTAACGGAGTCCCACTTCGTGCTGCGGCCACGCCGCATCGCATCGCCATTCCTATAGAAAACCAGTTTCGTTTTATTAAATTGTATAGAAGGCGGCGACACAATTCGTACTATCCTTCATCGGAATTATTAATGCGAAACTTGTTTTGCACGCGACCAACCACAGCAGCGGATGGGAGCGCGAGCGGATGTCGAGCTTCAGGTGGAAGTAATGGCAAGGCGTGCGAATAATCACTTTATTTTACATCGTCAATTACAGTCGCTCTTAACAAGACCACAACACACTAAACAACTATTTACAAAATGTTCGTCGAGTTGAAACTACAAACTAAAAACAAATGAGTAACGAAACTTTCGGAAGTGTTTTTTATGAAACTTTTTATTGCAATAATTATTCAGTTCAATGGTCAATTTTCAATTGCTAAAGATTATAGAATTAAGCAACGTCTTTCTCTTTGTGGTGTGAATTACAGTGATGATTTCAGTTTTATGCATAATTTTCTTCAGTGGCGAGTTTGAATTTATAGCTGCGTTCCCCACCAGTCGGGAAGCTTTTCTACTAAAAGTTAGCGCGCACACCGCTACTTTTCCTAAGCGACATGCGAGGTCGCTGCTGTCTGTACATTAGAAAGGAAAAGCCGTTAAAAAACGAGTAATTATTTTTACGCCGTGCCGCGCTGCAAGCTATCTAACACACATTTTAATTGATTTTTTTCATTGCGTGCTTCGCGTGTAGGTATACGAAGTATTCTAAATATTTCAGCACTTCCCTTGGGAAATTTATCAGAGATATCGATGTTTTCCGACTTTCCGAGTTTCGAACCAAACCGCAGAACAAAGCGTATAGGTTATACATAGTAACGAACACGTTTGGGTTTGCAAAACGATTTTCCTATTCTTGGGGATCAGACATTTTATGAAGTATTAAATTACCAATGTGATTTTAGTTTTCGTATCATTTTGACGGTTTTATGTACATTTTGTTATTGTACTTGCTAATTTGCTTTCTGACTTGTGGCTGGCGGCTGCGGATTATTAATTGCTACTTAAGATTGCCGGGTATCGTAGGGGCAAATAATTTGTCAATATGGGTCAAGGGTAAAGGATAACTGACGACACTGACGTGCATAATTGTAAGTCACAATTTGTAAGTTAAATTTTAAAGAAGAAACATTTGTAGGGTTTGATTTTTGGTTCGTTCTAGATACAGCGGCACGTCTCCCAACGTGGAAATTGTTCAATGTACCAATTGATGCGCAAGCTTTGGGAAAGCGTGCGACCCGTGCTGCCCGTGCGGGAAAATGTATGACAGAAAGCGTTTGGGAATATGTACTCGTTGCCATGCGGATCAATACGGCGACCCATCCGCGCTGTGCACATAGCGTATATCCAGCGTATCCAAATGGGATACGCCCCACGAATTTTCCACTTGGAATGCAAGCGCGCCGCGCGTCAGGCACATCCTGCCGATCCTGCGGACAGCAGACAAGCAATGTCGAAAGCTTGTGTGACGGCATGTGTTTGTCTTTTTTCTTTCCCGCCCTGTAGGCTTTTCGGCGTTTGTTGCGGGGTTGAGGTTCATTTGTTGATCAGGAAGATGGTCGCCGGCCAGTGCCACCACTACCAGCGCACACCCGCCGAGGACGCTTCTTCCTCGCACCCGGGACCCCGCCGGCGCAGCAGGAACGGCGCTGCGTGTGTGCGCGAGATTTTCCCTGCCGCCGCCCCCACTGCGCGCCGCCGCTGTCGGCAGCGTCACCGCCACCACCGCGCCTGGGTGGGCAAACGAAAACAGGCACAAACAGTCGGCGTTCAGCATCCGAGGCAGACGCAGCCTTGCTGCACACACCGCGCGCTTAGCAATTAGCACCTGAAGATTCCTTATTGAGATGTGAGAGCCGTCGCCAACGCCTCCACCGCCAAACTCGAGCTGTGCCGCACCGCCACGCTTCGATTTGTATTCGGGACCAACGCCGGCGAAGGATGATCCTCCTTGAGCGATATCCGGGCACATCGACGGTGTGCTGCTGAAGACAATGGACGGCTGAGCACTTGGCGAGCGTTCCGCGCCGAGGGTGTCAAGACTCTAGAGTCTAGAGCAACGGGTACAAAAAGCCCACGGATTCACCGCCTCTCTAATGGAACAAATCGGACGCTCTTTGTTGCTTTTCAAGTGAATGAACTCCGCCCAAATTTTTTTTTTAACAATTACACTCGAGTATAGTTAAGCGCGCGTTTCGTGACGTACCCGCTGACGTTTTGTTTCGCTGCGAAGTTTGCCACCACCGTTAACATTTCACGGTAAGTGACAGCTTCGTGCTGACCTTTTTGGGTGGGCTGCATGGTGTATGTTTGATGTCGCTTGATGTAGCTGTGCTTCCGAAAAAAAAGGCAACAACATTCCAACAATATATGTTCGATATAGTTTTATCAGTAGGCACACAAACCGTACACAAAATAAAATTCTCACATCAGCAGATTAGATGCGGGAGCTAACAACCATGAATTGGTAATTACGTAGATTAGTTAGGGGTTGGTCGGAGAGCTACAGGTAGCGCGCGGCTCATTGATTCGCGCCGTGTGGAAAAATCTCAACGCAGACCTCGCAACTTTCCTCCCCCAATGCCCTCCTTTCCAGCGCCTCCAGGCGAGGCACCAGGAATCCATCAAAATTTGATGAAAACCTGAATTCTTCATTGCACACCTGCCATTCTGCCAATCTACAAATTCTTGATGTAGGAATTCTTGTCAGAAGCTAACTTATGAAAAGTTCAATTTGCCTAAAATACTTTTGCCGGCTCCATCAAGAAAATGGGTTTAGCTCTACCTTTCCCTCGAATATCTGACGACTTAGTGATGAGCACTAATTTGCTTATGAGCCGCTGCTCGCTGCTCATTGATGTTGATGCTCTTTTAGTCTGGCAAGAAGCCAAACTGAGCGCGTTAACGCAACAATGCTCTGTATCGTTCAAACAAAAATCGATACAGTGTAAAGTTTGCTCCGCAATTCATTCAAAACCGCCCCAAGTCATTTCCCTCCATTTGCGTGCCATTGCCGCGCGTAGGACGAGTGCAAATGAAATAGTTCGGTGTCCATATCGCGTGTCTGCATTGGCGCTCGTTTCGTATCCTGTGGTATCCTGTTTCGTGCACTCAATGTGGAAGGAAAAGTGACCTTAGCCTGACATTCGGTTGATTCGGCTGAGTGGCAGCGAACATTTTAGAACACGATCGAATTTCACACGCATGACCAACATTTTTCATCGCTGCCTCCACTGATTGGAAGTTTTGCTGAATGCGTTGCGCATCATACGCAAATAATGTACACAGCATGGGCGAGCATTCAATCGTCTCAGTTCACAATCCAATGCATGCGAAAAGACACAATGCGGAATTAATCAAAGCCGAACAAAGAGCCCGGGGGGAAAACGGTGGTTAATTCCGCATCGGCCTGTGCGTTTGTGTTGTTGCGCGTCGTTCCTTAATTTTCTTCCGTTATGAAAGCAAAGGAAGGCAAGCAAAGCAAGCAAGCTGACACACCTCGTTCGTGAACAGTCCTTAACGATGTTTGCATTGAGCGCTCAGCAGATTTTCAGGCTCGATTTGAAAGCTAACGCTGAGTGGCAGACGGGAGATGCGCTGATGCGATGGCGATGCGATGCGATGGATAAAAGGCAAGTGGAATGAGGACTGTTCACGAATGGAATTTCCACTGAACGGAAAACGATTGATTTACCTAAATGTGCAAAGCGATAGTACTGTACTAGAAAGAACAATGAAATCAAAGTCGAATCTCTACAGTGCTTTTGATTTATCTCCGATCATTGGCCAATGCTAACCTCATAAGAAACAGAAAACATAAAACGTAAAAAAAACAGATTCGGTGATTGCTTCCAAACCACTGCGGTTGAATTTTCTCTTCGGATTTTCTTGTTATTTGAAAATATACGCGTCGTAAACCATTTTTGGGCGGCCGTTCACCTCCGGCAATTTATTCCCTTTTTCTCCCGAACGATGCTCCCGAGGGAAATGCAGATGACGGCAAAATACGTCGAAAAGCGCTATAGCTTTTCGCGTTTCCGAAATTTCCCAATTTCTAACATTGTGGAGAATTTCCACAATGATAGAGCATACTTTTTGACGGGTTTTGTTGTCATCTGCATTTCCCTCGGGAGCATCGTTCGGGAGAAAACGGGAATAAACTGGCGGGGGTAAACGGCGATCTCTGGCGGCCGCGCAAAAACGGTTTACGGGGCGGCTTATTTTTCGGAACAAGAATCCGAAGGGAAAATTCAAATCGCCCAAGTGGTTTGGGAGCAATCACCGAATCTGTTTTTGAGGTTTTCATTTTCTGCTCTGCATACGGACTTGTTTCATTTAATTGGAAACATAGACCTGCATGTTCGGGGATAAATGTAGAGCACTGTATAGTCTCCCTTGAATATACTTTGAGCCGTGAGTGCAGTTCAAAATCGAGTTCGTAGATAATGGCGCGACAATGGCGTCCTGTGTAACAATTAGTATTTGTGTTTAGTGTGCGCGTGCCCGGGCGAGCCGAGTAAGATGAAACGGCAATCAAGTTTCTGCTTCAGTGGGAATACATTTTTGATAGTGTGTGCAGTGCAATTATGTGCGGTGCGTATGTGTGTGCAGTGCTGGATTGTGCGACGGAGGGACACACACTTAAAACACCGGGTATTATTTTCTCACAAAAATACACACATCTGTGCTAATTGTGGTAAATGCAAATGAAACAATAAAACGAACTGAATGGGCATTGCAGATGCACGGCTCTGCAGGACTGCATTCGGCGATGGCCATCAAGCGACAGCGGCGCCTCCGCGAGCAGGCCCGCAAGCGCGCCGCCGAGCAGCGCGAGCGCCGCCTCTCGTCGCGCACGAGCAGCATGGACAGCGTGGAGCAGCATCCCACCAAGAAGGTGGTGCACGCGCCGCCCGCCGACCACACGCTGGCGACCTCCATCGGCATGCTGCACATCGGCGTCTGCTTCCTCGTCTTCGGCATGTTCCTCATCGGCAGCGGGCTGCTGCCGGACGACATGGTCACGTGGCGCGGCGGCGGCTGGTGGAACGAGCTGGTCGCCACCGGGCTGTTCGTGATCGCGCTGGGCGTCTTCCTCATCTCGCTGAATCGCGTGATGAGCAAGCGCGAGGAGGACGACCTCAACGACTACGTGTCGCGGCAGCTGACGCGATCGCGCAGCGGCCATCGGCTGGAGCGTGACGTCGAGACCGGCTGCCTCACCACGAAGAACACGCGCCGCCTGCTGGAGCGCAAGCGCGAGGATCGCGAGCGCGGCCTCGAGGAGGCGCCGCCGCCGCCGCCGGTGGTGCACTCGCCCACCGTCAAGACAGCGCCGCAGCAGAACGGCGATCTGGAGAAGATCCTCGAGGAGGACGTATTCGAGCGGGAGATCGACAAGCACGAATGCGAGGTATTCCATAAAGAGACCATGTCGACCACGACGACGGCCAGCCTGAGTCCCGGCACCCCATCGGAAACGCGCGAGCTGCTGCCTAACGGCAGAAGCTCCCGCCCCTATTGAACGCTTTTCCGCCACCAATATATCTATTCTGCTACGACCCACTCTACTCTCAACCGCCTCAACCGCCTCAACCGCTCGGACATGCGCAACACTATATCCAACCCCGTACTCAACTCAATGCACGTCCCCTTCACTATCTTACTCCACAAACTTTCTCTCTCTCTCTCCCTCTCTCTCTATAATATATATATATCTTATCTATACTATATCTATCTCAACCGCACAGTACTCCAGAATTTTAATCACTGTCGTTTTTGATGATTGCAGGGTCGAAATCGAAAATAGATACCAAACGAGAGTAGTGGATGAAAATGGAGAATGGAAATGGAAAGGCTGACATAATTAATTTTAATCCGGAAATTAGTTCACCGTTTCACACACGGTCCTTCTTGCGTGATTCCATTTCTATTCCATATTGTCTTCTTATCAGCATCAATGTACCAATGTGTTAGCCGGTTACGGGCAAGCGTTAGTCAAAATCATATTGTTGGGTGTCTATTATTGCGGCCTTATTATAACGAGATGCTAATGAAACGGGCGCGGCTGATTTATACATGCTGCGAGCTATATAACCGATAAACTATTACCGTGTAACGCGACAGTATAATTAAAACATGTAGCCAACGAACACAATGAGACGAACAAAATGACGAAGCTACCCAAGCACAAGCAAAACGACGTTCTTTCCGTGACTATACAATTAAGGCGTAATGTGGAAAAATTTCGCGCGTATTTTTATTCGGAATGTTTCTACCCAGGCGTTCGTGTTTAATGCATTTAGACTTTTATTCCAACTTAGCTGTTAATAATGCAACATGCAAATGTTACGCAAATGATATTCGAGAAATTTTCAGCGCCAACCGCGGCGTCTCTTATAAAAAAAGGAAGTTATTTATATTCAAATTTATTACGTATAAAACAGTTAAAATATCTTATATACTAATACATATTATACTTACAATATAAAGAGGAAAGAACAGATGATTCTAGTCTAAGTACATTATACATTTATACATATATAATTATACTTTATATTTGTACACGTTACTATAGAGATTTTTGAAGTTGCTAACGAAACACAAAGCGTCTTCGCAGACAACAAAAAAATGAAACGAAAACTTGCATATCGTCATTTATCAAAAATTACAAACTCACGTCTAAGTCTAAATGTTATTATCTTTGTTGATACTTTCATTGGGTTCCGACATTACACGATTTAAGGAGCACACGATACTGTGATTTGTGATTAATTAGCATTATTGAAAAAAACAACAGCGAGCACACAATGATTTGCCAATTTGGACGTTAAGCTGTTTACGCTCGGCGCGAAAATAAGCCGCTTTATTTCCGAGAACCTTTTGCATGTCAGGATAATAAGAAACCCTAGAAGCCAGTAAATACGGGCAACCAACAACACACAGTTCGGGTGGTACGAGTATTAGCATTAGATTAACATTAACATTTAACAATGGCATTTTTGAGCATATTGCAAATATTCCAAAAATGCGATATCCATAAAATCCATCACCGTTGCCAGTATAACCCAAATGTTCGTACGCATTCCGACTCGTTTTCCCGGTGGCCACACATTCCTGGGTAAATCAATAACCTATGCAACTTTGATTGATGCCTGATGCGAATCATGTAAGCTTTGTTTCGCTGTTTGATGTTCGGGTTACATGATGTTTGGGGACAATCATACTAGATGTTTAGATGTAAAACGCGCAGTAAGCATAAACCTAATTATGTATTCATAATTATCCAACGAACACCTTCAATGACCGTACAGTGGTACAGGTATACACTAGTTGTCTATCGTCCGCAGTCCGCAGCAACCGCAAATCGTGCAGAAATTGTATTTCTCTCCCTCTGCTACCACCTGCTCATCGCTGCTAGCTGTTGTATTGGCTTTTAAAATTCCCGCCCTCCATCGGCATAGCTGATGCATTTTTTCCACGATTTACCTTATAACCTACTCACGTGATGGAAACATAAGGCTGAAGTCCATCCCAACTCTTACGCGATATTTACCTGTTGTTCTATAGTTTCTAGTTTCGTATTATGAAAATGCACTATGCAAAGTAAAAACTATATATACATATTTATATTACCAATTCATTAACGAACGATCTGTGTTACGCCTGTGTGTATATATGTAATTTTATTAATCGTTTACAATCGTTACTTATGATACACTTTGGTATATATATTTATAGTCTATACTCATCTTCATCTACATCTACACATCAAAACGTTTTATGTGTGTAATATCCATCAATTCCAAATTGAAGCGTTCATAGATTTTTTTGATGTGTTTATTCTTTTTCCTTGGCGATTGTACCTGAATCAATGTGTCTAATATTGACTCTTTCCGTTATCCCACTCACGCGCACATTCGTCCAACTGAACCTTCTACATTCGGGTTTCCAACTTTGTTGCACCCTGGCACACATATTTTGATATCTCAGTTTTTCTGACTATACCAATATTATACGACACAGAGCGTGTAAAGAGTATGACCATGTTACATATTGGAAGATGTAATATGTATATCTAACCTCTAACACTGTGTACTTTCAACTCTGTTGGCATTATTTGCTTGACAAACTATACATGGCGACTTTGCAAATCTGCCGAATATATTTTAGGTGCCAATAGCGTTCGAGCGATTGCGATTCCCTCGACAAAAGGAAAAGTGACAAAACATTTCTTAACTATAATGAAATGAAGAAATAATGATAACAAAGAATTGTAATTGCTTGCTAGGGTTCGAAATTGATACTCTTTAACAATTAGGACTAATTCTAACGCAAATTTCATATATTTGTGCAAATTTTACTATCTCACGATATCAGTCTTTAAAAAAAGTGAAGCACTATACATCATCTATCTGTGCATCTATATATAGATTTGCGCGTAATAGTAATCGCTTGTCTTAAACTTGTACCTAATACTTGCGCAACTATCAAAATTAACAACAAAGCAAACAAAATTCTGACAAGTCTCAATGTGTAGTGGCACTCGAGCAGTGCATGTTTTCTTACTTTTGTATGTACCCGCTAGCTACACGAACAAACAAAAAATGAAGACGCATTTAAATACAACTAAATTAAAAAGAGTATAATGAACGAACACAAAAGAGAATTAATTTTGCATAAGAAAAGGTCGAAAATCACAGACATAATTTAAACAACCACAAAGAAAGTATAATAAATGATAAACGATAATATTTACTTCATCAATTTTAAGATATAAGGAATAACACATTTTCTTGGATTGTTCAGTAATAATGTGAAAGTGAATATGATATTGAGAATAAAATGAACGAATTATAAAATAAAACTTTTAAAATATCTGTTTTGGGTTTTAATTAATGGAATTTAATTACTAGCCGCACGTGTTCAGGATGAACTTTGTGCTTGGTGCTTATTGCATGTTTGTTTACTCTTCAGCTCGCTGCGGCCAACGCTCGGGGCGAGCTGAAGGGTGTGGGCGCCTGAACAGGAGTTAGGAGTATATTGTTTCACTGGAAATTTACGTGTTGCACATTGCCTGCGCGTTGTTTGATGTTTGTGCACGGGTGACGGCCGCAATGTTGGACCTGGTGGGCTGAATTGTTTGGCGATTGTTTCTGCTTGCAGCTTGCACGCGCGGCGCAGGGTAGTCGTCCTAGCGCGCATGCAGGATGATCGGCGCCATGCCAGCCGTCACCGTGCGGCACGAGCGGCGGAAAGGTGGTCAGGACAAGCGGTCGAAACGCCCCAGCCATCTGTACATCGGCGGCCACTGGCTGCCCCCGACGAGCCCCAGCCCCACGCCTAGTCCAAACGGGCAGCACGATAGCGACCACCTAGTACCGGAGTTGTATCTATGCGGCAAGGTGAGAGGAATTGGCAAAACTTTTCGCATTCGCAATTCGAGCCGGCGACCTTTGGCCCTTTCAGAGCAAGAGAGTTCCAGTAACAAGTAGCTTCATTGCTTCATGTTCCAGAGGCTGTGGTCATAAATTGGCTCTTTTGCTCTTGTGTAACGTAAATAAGTCAACGTCAGTAAAAATGTTTACGATTTTTCTTTGACTCGTTGTATGTACACATCGAGCTCTCATGCATGAATCAATACTGAGTCGCGTACCCAACCTTTAGGGTATAACGTCATTTCTCACTTCTCACAGTTCTCAACTTGAAATTGTCATGCATGCCCCACGATGGCCTCGACCCCAATTCCGGGCTCGCGGCTCTGAACTTTAAACTGTCACCAAGCGCCGGGAGGCACATAGTCATGCGTTTGGTGGGCGTGTTGCAGTTATCAATATTGCAAATCATCGTCGGCGCACTGTTGCTGGGCAGCATCGTGCTGGTGGTGGGGCTGGTGCAGCTGATGCCGAATGCCGCCGATGCCGATCATCGCTTCATCTTCCTGAGCGCCGGCTCCGGGTTGCTGCTGGGAGGCATTATGATGACGGCGCTGCGCTACTTCTGCATGCGGCGGCGGTATGTGCGGCACACCGCCGATGAGCCGCCCCCGCAGACCGATGCTGTCAACAGCATCGATGTGCTCGTCCAGCGGAAAGACACGCAGGTAATTGCATTCCCCTTTCCGGTATCCCCAACCTGCCCACCCCCACCGCCCAACCGCTCAATTACTTCCGGTTTATGTGATGTTAGACTGTCACACACGGAACGCTATTTCCGAAGCGGAAGCGGCAGTCTGGAAAAGCGCGTGTCGCATGTGTGATTGAATGTGTGATTGAATGTGTTTGGTACCTTTTTCTCGGGCGCTAAGGTCTTGGCGCAGCATCCTCCGCAGCGGTAGTATGTCGGGGGCATCTCCATTCTCCAATCGATTCGTTGTCAATCGTCTGTAAGTTTTTTTGTTGTTCACCACCCAAGCAGTAACGCAGGCACCACCGAACTCATCGAGCTTGTAGAGTTGAGTCACTCTTACTTAGGAAGACATTAGACTCCCGAAAATGAGCGCACGAACTCGAACGCTTGAGACTACATTAGGTTTGTTCGTTTATGCTTTAATTTTTGAACTATTTAAACTCGTTCAAAAGAGCAATGCTCTTCGTTTATAAAAGTGCAAAGCGCAAAAGTTCACCATTTCACTGAACTTAACCTAACTTTTTACATTACATCCTGAGCAAGTTCAATGGCGTTCATTAGGCTTTCCGTTGGTTTGGAAAGCCTAATGGAGCAATAGAGCCAGCTGCGTCTGTTTCAGTTTGTTTGTCCTCTATCATTTGCGTTTCCAACCTCAAACCTTGAAAGTGACGGATCTCTAGACAGCCTCATTAAGGCCTAACCTCAAAATCAACGTCAACAGCAACAACCTGAGGGAGCTGCACTATCTCGTTCGTTTAGAAACTGTCACCACATTTCGCACTACCCTGAACTACGATAAGGCTGTTGTACACCTATGTAAATTCTCCATAAGAGCCGTTTTCCTGTTTACGTCCAAAGTATTTGACCGATTTTATTTACGGAATTTGATAAACGTTTTTATTGCATTTTTATAACCATTAAAAAAAGACGTGTCTGAGGCCTCATAACAATTAAATGAAAACGAAAAGCGAAAAAGAGAGCTTTCTAGATGGTTAACAGGAACATTAAATTCTGTTATTTGTTTTAAAATTTTATTTATTATATCTCAATTAGAAAGCCGATTAACATGAAATTTCCTATAAAGACCGTCTGCTGCCGCCTTCCGCCCCCAAAAAATGCTTCCCATAAATTCATGAAGGTTAAGTTAAGACTACTTGCATTATTTTTTCCATTGTTTCCAATAATAACAGGTAAAAAGAGTCGCGAGTTCATACAAGCGCCATAACTGGAAATAAAAAGATAAGTTAAGTTCAGTTAAGTTCAAAATTAGAGCAGCATAAACGAACAGATCTATTGTTCGAGCCCTTTTTGTGAATCCATAAGACGATTTCTGGACTCCAATGCATTCCTTACACCTGCACCCAAATAATTTCACTTTAGGCCACCCTATATGACACTCATAGTCGAGTTATCGCATTATGAAAGGTCACAACGGTCACAAGATCCAGCGAGATGCTTCACGAATCCAGCGATGATGAGATATTGAGTGTTAGTGTGGGTTTTATTAGCACATACCAGAAGCACCAGCAATAACCCAGTACTCGCAGAACATTACTTTTACTTGCAATTCTAATTGACGCTGGCAGTGGGAAAATTTAATTTATATAGTTTATCGGTCCATGAAAAAGCGCATCAAACAAATTGAATTCCCGGTGCTAAAGCGTAATACCCATTAGTGGCTTAGCCGCCATTAGCGTGCTTTTTTTTTCACATCAATGCTCCCCGTCCGTCGGTCGTTGAATGTCATCGATTTTCCTTTGTCCGCCCCCACATATTGGCGATTTCAGTAGTGCTTGACTGGAGTGGTGGATCAATATGCCCTCCCACGGCCAGCGCTGATTGAACTCTCTGGTATGACTGACTGACTCGCCACAGATCACAGTTCCGAATGCACCTGCAAACTGCAATCAATCCAAATGAAAAAGCAAACAAAGCATTGCTGTTGAATGTAGCCTCTCACCTGGAATCGCCAATAGACTTCAAATCTGATGTATGTTACTGATGCGGCTCTTCTGGTTTGTTTATTTCTAGGCAAAGCCGAAAGGATTAGGCTACGTTTTATTGACATATCAAGAAGATTCATTCGATAAACCAAAGTACTTTAATTGAGAGTTGCGTTGCACTACTTGCGAATGCCGCGTGATTGGAGTGCATTGCAGCAGGATTTGTCAGATGCTATTTTTTTTTGTATTTTTATATGATTGCTGACGAGGGAGGAGTGCGTTTTGTTGTTGGACGAAGATTGGCTCGATGGAAGCGTACTGGGTTGGAAATTCTGCTTGAATGATATGGACGAGGGGAAAATGCAACTTGAGGCCAAATCCGAGATTGATGCTTTTTCATTTTAATAATATCATCTGTATTGGCCAGACTTCCAGAGTACCGATTAATGACGCCAAATTGATAGTCTGTACCACCTGTAACTCCATGTTCCTATAAATATTATTATCAGAAATTATCATAGGAAGAGTATTCAAACGACGAGAGAGTTGACCAATTTTACACACCTTTAGACCGAAGTATTGGAACACTTTGATGTCTAGTTGAATATATTTATAGACTCTAATGAAAGCAAGAGAGAAAGAATAGTAAATTTTAAAAGTAAATTTTAAAGAAACTCAATGAAATGTAATACATAGCTTTACCAAAACCCTCGTTACGAAAGTGTGATAAGACCAGATTAATGTGCCAGATTAAAATTTACAACATAGTGCCAAATGTCACAATGTCCAAATGTCCAAACACCAAAAATTCAAAATATTAAAATGTAAGTGACTTTTAGTAATATTGTTGACTTTGGGAGTATTTTTATGTGAGAACCAAATAAATTGCAAACAACCCAACAAGTTAGAACCAAGAGCTAAAGTATCATTTTTAAAACGCTGATCGAATGACAGTGCGTGGATGGGGGCGAGTGGTAAGTCGAATTTCCTAGCAAAGCCAATTAGTTGTAAGTGTATGGCACGATGACGTAGCTGATATCCAATTACCACCGAAAATATCGTTCCACAACACCGGAGCAAGCAACCAACCAGCCATACCATTTAGTAATAGCGTACGTCATCCGCCAATTAGCGTCGTGGGTTGATTAGCCAAGTCCTAGACGACCTAGCCCGTTGTGCGTGATTAGTGTAAGCTACCTAGGTGTGAAATCAATTGTCGTTGACCGTAGCGATTGTGTTGTCCAACCCGATCCACCAGATCTGTTTCGTACAACCCTACCCCCACTTACTTAGTAAAAGATCCACGTGAGAACATTGCGTATTGTTGTGTTTTGGTAGACTCTGGCACAGACACCAAATGCTGTGTGCTTGCAGATTTGTCATAGCCTATAGTCCTATAGTCCTAGTCTAGTGGAAAGTGGAAATAATTCTAGTTCTACCCGTTCTACGGTTTAATTCATACGAGCCACACTGATGCAGAGTTGAGCCGGTGCCAAGCGCAATAATTCCAAGCGGTGAAGCGGCGCAGATCATTCAGGCCTCCTCAACTTTGTATCACACTGCCGCTGCAGTTTGCATCACGATTGCGGATGAAGCTAATGCATGGTGATTTTGTAGGCGACGCTGCCATCTGAATTGGACATCCTCATCGACGATGCGAAGCGCGACGGCGAGCAGAATAGGGAGAAGGAGGGCCACGGCAAGGACGGCCAGAAGGCGCGCGACGACAAGGACAAGAGCAACGAAGACGTCGAGGAGGTGCGCAACAAGAAGAAGTCCAAGGCGCACCACAGCAGCAGCAGCAACGAGCGCAAGAAGAACGCGAACTAAATGATATCAATTATCAACCTTCCTTTGCTTGCCTATTCCAAAAATATTATCTTTAAGGCAATTTTTATGAGACACTATGTGCGACCGTTACAAGACACACATGATGCAGGAAATATCGAATTTTATTCTTCTACATTTTTCCAAACTTTTTACAATTATCAATTAGGATGCAGTAGTGATTAATATTAACGTTTCAAAAAAGGATCCAACATATAAAAATGTATTTTTTAAATAATTTTACAATTTCTCCAAACTTAAATTCGACCAAAACGATTGAAAAACGAACTAACTTTATATTTAGAATTGATATCAGTATCAAAAAGTGATCGAAGAATGCAACATTCCGAATTTAAATGCCAAAAAAAAAACGACGAGAAAATATTCCAATGATGTCACAAAGATGAAAGGAAATTCAGAGCATTCACACTCCATTGCATTCGTATTCCTAAAAGTCTTCGCCAGCAATATTTAGAACTAATAGCATTCTTCGTTGTATATTTCTTCTTCGGCGGCGTATTGAATGATTGACACAAATGACACGAATTTCGATGATTGATTACTGCGGCTGTTGCAACGCCACCGTTCGCTAAATACTTTTTACGCATATTTACGCATCGCAACTCTTCGCAACACCACAACAATTCCGAGCGATTTATCAATGTGGGACAAGTTTGATGATCCGTACCGCATTATCTCTTTATACACAAGACTAATATGCGAACTCTATTTATAATCTAACTAGATGATTTTCTCACTCTCTAAACACCATTCCGCTAGAGACTGCATGTGCTGGCAACAAATAAACAGTGGTTGAATGCTTGTCTATCGCACAGGTATTTTGCATGTGACGATATGACGGGATCACGGGATTATGTAACCGGGATAAGGTGCATTGTAGACGGAGGAGGAAAGGGTAAAGTCTAAGACGTGATTGGCTGGAGTATATAGAACAAATTATGAATTTGCTGCGTGTATAGTAAGTAACATTAAAACGTATGAAGTTCAAGGTGCTACTATAATTTTAGAAATTGACGTGAATTGTTGAAGTATACTGGTATACTGACGATGTGAGCAAGTCTATGACCACAGAATGTTGAATAGTGTTGTCAACATGTCAGCAACTACTGATGCACATCAAATGCTAATTTTTCGAGTCTCGCGACTGAAGAAAGCACATCTAATTTTTGTGAATTTGAGGTTTTACACTCCCGAAAATCGTTCGACATATTTTTGAGATAAACTCTTTGGCAACACTACATTCAATGAACAACTTCAACAGCATGAATTTATCAGATTCAATATCACTTCTGATTCTCGTTTGTCCAACAAAAACTTGGTATAAAGTCGTTTTACAAACTTAATATCAAATTGCCACTAAATAAAAATGATGTTGTTAAAAACCATCTTGATTTTAGAATATAAATACAAAAAAGTACGATACAAATTTAAGAATGTAATTTTTTGACACAGCTGTTTCAACGTGCCTTCATATACTAATGTAATACCACATAACTTTGAAAAGCTAAATACAATTGTATAATAAATGTCAAACTGTGTCACTAAACTGTACACGTATCCGTCGTACATGTTAAACAAGAATTAAGATTACGACTAGTGATGATTGATCTCCACTTTAATGTCCCATGTTTCTACATATACAATAATCTTAATGACGATTTCAATTTCATTTCGCACTACTTTGAGTTGTTTTGTTTGTCTTTTACTGTTTGTTGACGCCTAAAGTTGCTGAAAGTACATATGAGTATGAAGTGGTTCTGGAACATATAAAACTGTATTTATAATATAAACCACTTACATTTTGATATATCACAGATGTGGTTCTGTTTACTATCTATATACACACACACACAATTATATTATAATATTCAAGAATGATTGCATTGTGCTGCATTATACTACTGCAGTCATGAGCAAATCACGTTTCTTTGATGTAACTACATAAATACACCAAATTGGCAAACAAATACCCTTCCATTATGCCATGATATATTTTATGTATGAAATATATATATATATATATACTAAGTATATTTTCCATAATTACAACAAGGTATTTTCAAATATTATATTATTCATAGTTATTTTATATTGAATTATATGCTACAAATTAAATGTTTAATAAAGTTTATGTCGTCAACTCCTCTATTTGACTAGTTTTATCAAATGGAATTATTTATTACTGTTTATATATTATTAGGCAGCTTCATGCAATAAATACCACAAATGTTTGGCGTGTTTGGCATTAGACGAACAGAATGTTTGCTTGGAGCCAAATATTTCTGCTGACTTTTAGTTTGAAAGTGACACAATGTTACGATAAAGTCAATTTTATTCAAAGTGTTAAACAATCGGACGAAGACAATTTTAAAGATTTGCTCTTATGGATCGAAAGTATCCAAGCAAAATATATAAAACCTATTAACGGGCTGGTTGCAATAATTCGAGGAGAGTTCACCTTGAATTCAACCGATTCACTATTAGATCGAAACTTTGAACACCTTATTCGGAATTTTGAGTACCCAATGGTATTGCATGACCATAAAAGTCTGCATCATGGCTTTGACTACTACAAGAAACCAGATCTTTACATAATTTTTCTGTTCAGACTTGACTTGTCTAACATTATGGACTTTCTGCACGGTTTGGGCAACTGGTATCCGCAGGCTAAATTTATAGTGTATTGTCAAGGACACTTGAATAATTTGCAGTACATCGTTGACATTATGTATCAACACTACGTGTTTGATGTGGTGTTCATTGAGGATACCTCGAATTCCTTGGATCTCTATACGTACGAACCTTACAAATTGGAGAACCTCTATGAGCCCGACTTGAGTGTGATGTCGCTTGGATCCGTGCCAAATGAGGCTGTTTTCTATGATAAGAAGCCTTTGTCGTGGAGGAATTCCTCGGTCGTAGTTACGCCTGTAATGCTCAAACCGTATGTGATTTCGATTGAGGAGAGATCGGGCATTGATATGGACTTGATGGAAGTGTTGGCTGAGAAAATGGGTTTGGAACTGCAATATGATCTAGAGCCACATTATGATTGGGGATGGAAGAATCCAAATGGCACTTATGTTGGTGTGTTTCGGATTCTGCAATTGGGTAAAACTGACTTTGTAAATGGACAGTTTCACTTTCGAGATCCGGCGAATTTAGTAGACTTCGATTACACGTTTTCGTACACTGAGGATCCGTTAATCTGGGCAGTACCTTGTCCGGTACCAATCTCAAACTGGGCTGGATTGATTTCGATCTTTGCGAAGGAAACGTGGTACAGTATTATGGTCACCATGGTGTTGTCCTTGCTTGCTTGGCAGTTTATCGGCAGGTTAGCAGAAAGAGGGCGTTATTTCGCCACGTGGTATTCTATGGAGGCACCATTTCTCCTGTTATTATCGCTGTCGATTCCGATCGAGCCCAGGAAGCTGTCAATGAAAGTGATGTACCTCTCATCATGGTTATTCGGCTTCATATTGACCTCAAGCTGGCTCAGCCATCTCACAGCGTCGCTAACGCACTTGACCTACGAGAAGGAGATTGCGAGTGTGCCGGAGATTTATGAACGTGGCTTGATACTGGGAATACATCCAGAGCTCGCTGCAATGTACGGCGATCAAGGCGACGAGGTTGGCACCTACATTCTGGAGCACTTCGTGGAGTGCGATCTTAGCGGCGGCTGCTGGGACCGCGTCGCCTACGAGAAGGACATGGCCACCATCACGACCGTGCGAATACTGCGCTACATCACATTCGACAAGTACATGAGCGACAAGGGTGAGCAGTTGATGGTGGTCATCGCGGATGTGAACGTCAATATGGATTACACGGTGATGTTCTTCGTCAAGGGGCATCCGATGTGCGCGCGTGTCAGCCAGCTGTTGATGTGGATACGCGAGGCTGGCTTCATCAACTATTTCGATGTGCATGTCAATTTCAAGCAGGCGATTACCAACCGGCGGGAGCTGTTCAATCCGAATCAGTTGGAGACGAAAATGTTGAATATAGGGCAGATGATGGCGCCATTTGCGCTGCTCACCGTTGGATTGCTCATTGCCAGCGCGGCCTTTTCGCGCGAATTATGCAAACGTCGAATGCGGCCTCTCCTTTGAGCGCCACATGTTAAATGGTCCTGCGGCGGGCGGCGGTGTTCGGCAACCATCAATCAATTTGGCCATTTTTATGATTAAGTAAAACGTAATTCTTTGAACGATTTATGATTAAAGTCGCGGAGATTTGAGGTAACCGCGGACATTAATTTTAGTTACTGAAGCGATAAATTGACACGATGGCACCTCCGATATTTTACTATTCCGCAGTGGGCTATTTCTATACGCACTTATTTTCACACCGCATTTTATACACACATCTTCCAGATATACTTCTGAACTATATTATTAAATGAAATATGCCTTGTGACGTCGTGTAAAAATAGGCGACACACACGGCGTTTTTTTGCGCTTAAATGTTAAATAACATTTGAAACTGGCGCCTGTACTGCTTACTGCTCTTTCCGCGCTTCTTGCCGCCTCCTTCAACCTTCAGCCAGCTTCAGCCATGTGCGAATGCACATTATTGGGGTCAGCAAAGTCATGCGTACGCGCGTTAAAATTGCGCACAATTAGGCTCATAACGAGTCGGGCTAACAAGGCAAGCACGTATTTTTAAAAAGTTGAGCTTTGTTCAAAAAAATGTATGCACATAAATCACCTGCGATGATGCTGCGCCCGGCACAGATACGTAAATTTAAGTACATTCGGGCGTCAGCAGCATGGCCAGTCACAAGTTTGGAACTTCACACAAAGCAATTATTACTGACGGCAATGTTAGGTAAGCTTTGAACATTTTGTTCGATGCTAAAGTAGGTGCATATAGAAAAGTGCAGGAGCATGTATTTTCAAGCTTTCCTGATTAATTACCAAATATACTTGATAATTTGTAAATTATGTTCAACACGTGTACAACGCATATTTCAGTATGAAAAATGTATGCGTCCTGGATGAGTGGTGCTTTTATAACACTTGTTGGCGATTCGTCATAATTATTCAAACGCAAGCCCACCGCTGCCATTGAAGTCCATGATGCATTCCCGGTCCCATTCAAGTTGTGCGATTGTGAAATAATACGACTGTTTAAAATTACAATCAATATCGTCATTTTTATTACATCCACATATTCGTGTAGTTTATATTCCAGTGCATTTGTTTAAGTTTAGGTTTGTTTTGTTTAACGTTTTAATACATTATAGAAATGGTACATTATTTTTTGTTTAATCGATGGCTTTGATGATTATTAATGAGTTCATGCTTGATTCCCCAGCCCTCGCATAGATATAGCGAACTATATAGTTCGGAAATTGTGATGTTGCGGAATTTAGTCGCCAGTCATCATTTCCATGAATTCTGTGCCATAAATACGACGATTACAAATACGGCAAGAAAAGTGGAATTCAAATTGTTTTTGGGACTTACCATCGAAGTCCACAGTCCCGGAGCCGTCCGTGTCGATTTCCGTAATGATGCTGTCCAGATCGCTGCTGGTGAGCTTGTCGTCCAGTGCGCCGAGGATCTCTTTCAGCGTGGCGGTGGTTATGTAACCGTTGCCCTCACGATCGTACAATCTGCATGCATGAAAAGCCAAGGATTGAGCGAATTATTTAGACTACTTAAAAGTATTGGTGGAAATGGCGTGGCGTGGGTGTACCTGAAGGCTTCTTTCAGCTCCTGCGTGGTGGATTCGTCGTCCTCCTCCTCGAGGAAGTGCGACGCAATGCTGCAGAAGCTGTCGAAGTTCACCTTGCCGGTCTTCTCCTTGTCGTGCTCACCGATGAGGTTGTTCAGCTCGTTGTCGTCGAAGATGTGGCCCATCGTGTTGAGCATCGTTGAGATCTTCAGCGTCTCGATGAAGCCGGTCTTTGCCGTGTCGAACATCTGGAAGAGCTTGCGCAGGATCGCCACCTTCTGCTGATCGTCATCCTGCGGAAAAGAAAAGGGATTATTTTACTCCATGTCTCCAGGTCTTCAGGTCCTCCATCTTGCCATGACTGAAAATATTTGGCACTATCACTTATATCACTTGGCGAATGGAATTTGCTGCACGCGCTGCAGATTGTGATGATGCGCGACCCGCCTGGAGTGCCCCTTCTGAATGCGATAGCCGATGGCGGCACGCAGGGAAATTTATAGCGACATGCGGAAAAATGCCGCGGCGCCCCCACCTCGGCGGTGCCGTCCGGCCTTTTTCGCTCACATTTTTCGGCGCGCTTCGCGCACACCCGGCGCAAAACCACCTATTCGTGCGGAAAAAGTTTATAGCAAGTTCGAAAATATTTACGAAACGGCTATATTTCCGATAGTGTGTGCACGTCGTGTGAAAATACTCGCATCGGGACGAAAGCAACAACAAAATTACGCGCTCGACGTACACAGGTAACGAGCATCCCGCCGCCGCCGGCCTGGCGATGACGCGATGATGAGGCCCACGACTGCCCCGCCCCCCGCGAAACGCCGCCGCCGCCGCCGCCGGCGCGGACACTCCCGGCATATTTGTTGTGTTTCGTTATTACCGCCGCGCCGAGCGCGCGAGAAGCCGCGCACTTTGCGTATTATTAATTTTAATTAACCGCCGCTGTCTGCCACTGCCACATACATACGTACCAAGTACGAAACAAATAGCCGGTAATCTTATTTTCGGCAGGAAAGTTAGTCATTTGGCCGCAATCGCGCCCCGTATTTCTAAGCTATTGACAAATCCTCACAATCCAGCGAAAATAACTCACTTGAAACACGATTACAAACAACATGATCATCCACAGCAGAGCTTGAATAAGCTACCCAATCATGCTTATCAGTTTACCATTCATTATGGTCCAAACTTCAATATCATCAACATCAATATCAACTAACGGCGACAAAATTTCATTAAAATTGCTTCCAGCGTGCAGCGCCGCGCTGCGTGTTTGGGCTTGACTCATCCAGAAGCAATTCCATGGAAAGTCCACATTGCAAACGCGAGAAATGAGAATCTATATTTAAAAAAACATCCAACAAGCCATTATAAAATCACACACACGCGGGAGGAGTGGGAGAGGAGGGAGCCGAGCATACCTTTGCGCGCGTATCGGACGTTATGATTTAAATCGATCGTGAAAGAAGTGCGGTGACAAATAAAATGTGGACTCATCATTTGGATAGTGGACGGCCGGGCGGCGGGGCGTTTATGCGTTACCACGGCGCGCCGAATGTTCCGTGTCGAATCGATGCGTTCATATTTTATTCAAGCGGGGTTACTTGCTCGCGGATTGCGCGAACGTGGGTTCTGGGCAGCCGGCGGCGGCAGCCCGCCGTTGGAAAAGCCTCGTAATGTCAGAATAATGACCACGCAGATTCATCGCCGGCTAGATTGTTGGCTTTCGGCCTAATTGCGCGTATTAAGTTTTCGAGGCATATCGAACACATGTAGGCTTCGATCTGTTCAATGCCAATGCATTGGCGATGGTGTGCAGTGTGCATTGCTTTCGAAACTTTACTCAGTGGCGATAAAAGCCACAAAAATTGCTGGCCGCAATGTCTATCAATAGTGCGTTACTCATTTATCAGTTTGATTGTTCATGTAAATGCAAACCTGGATGATAACGTTTTGTGCCACAGAACCACTGTTACCTGATTATTATTACACTTTCTATGATTTTAAAGCATTGATTTATAATCTATATACATACCTACATGAAGTAGTATTTTCTTCGCTTCCAATCTTCCGAAATCCGTTGAGGAACTTTAAATAGTTCCATCTTTCAAGGTTTGAGGTTGGAAACGTAAGCGAGGGCAAACAAACTGAAATAGCCTAATTTTGTAAATTTAGTAGTGAGTAAGGTGGCCAACAGATGGCGCGACGTACACTGTTTTGGCATTAAAATGTTTTGAAATTTAATTATTTGATTTGACGTAACGTTATATAATTTGGAATTTTGGTATTATTATTTATAAAATGTATATTTAGGCGAGTATTTAAAACAAAATTTGAAACGGGCCGCTGAGAGCGGAAGATCGGTAGAAGTTTGAAACATCGATAGTTCGAATACCAGCGACGAGACAATATTCTTTTGAAAAATAAATTTATTTCGTTCGTTACGTCCATAATACAAAATTAAGTGACTGCCCCACATGTGCTTTTGCAGCACTTAAAAGTGAGTAATCGTAATCGCATAATCCAAAGTATAGTGTCATTGGAAGTTGGAATTGGCCAAAACTCGCAACGAAAAGTGAAATCTGAAATCAGAAGCGGACCTGACTCAAGTCAGTTGCAGGTTGCCGTTGAAAGCACGCGCATGATGTGGTTTACTCATTCAACCGAAGTATAGAATAGAAGTATAGACATCTACCGTTCCAACATTTAATTACGATTGCCGCTGCTGATAATGGTGTAACAATATAGTGAGTGATAGGATGGTGAATTGTGCAACGTGCAACTTGGTACAACTTATAACATGTATTCCGCGCTCACTTACCGCCAGTTAAGTCACTCGGCTCAGCGTGCAGTGGGCGTGTTGCTGCAGTGTTTGCGTTTGTTCCGACGCGCGTGAATCATTGAGTTGACAATGGCAGTGCTCTTGGAGAACGTCGCGAACTGCTTGGCACTGGCGTTCGCATCTTTGCATCAGGACCAAGCGGCGTTCGTTAACAAGTCGAAATTAAAAGTAAGTTAATATCATTATTCTCAATTGACGCCTCACAAACTGCTTGCGAAACGCGGTAACTGGTCATTAAGCTTTTCAAATTAAGCGCGAGACGGCAACAGGTGTTTGCATACTTCTCATATTTTCACTGACAATACGTTTTCAAATTGTGCAGTCATGTGTTTTCACACCTTGGAAGTTACTTTCGACTTTACGTTTAAACTATATTAAAAGCATGCAATGCTTTTCTAGTGCACGTTTTTCATAGTTTGTTGGTTTGTTCAGTTGTGTACGGATAAAAATGCATGTTTGTAGTAAACTTTTATCAGCGAAGTAAGCTTTTGAGTGCCATGCCGTGAGATAGAAAAAAAAGTGATATTAAATGACGATGAATCATTGAATTTCCACATGCGTCGAACGCTAGCCGTTTCTGTACATACCACATACTAGTCTTACTAAAAGAAGTCACGTCCATTTTGTTGATGTAGCGGTTTTATTTTTTTTTGTTGTAAATTTATATATGTGCTTTCACCTTGACACTAATACAGCGCGCGTTTGCAGGTATTGACCGCCAACATTGGCTCGCTGCTGGATTTATACGGCGTCGAAAAAGGTCTGGACCATTTCAAAGAGTCGCCATGCCTCGACTTCGTCCAATTCCAGCAGTACCTGCTGCAAGAGGTGTTTGCCTCGGTCCCAGAGAACATCACCCTCGGCGAGTTGCGCATCTGCGAGAGCAAGATCGCCGAGGTGTGTTGGCTGGTCTGTCGCAAAAAGTATTTACTGCCCGAGAGGAAATTCGACGACGCAGCGGTGTACAAAATATTTCGCATTTTCTGCCTGCTGGCCGAGTTGTCCCTGGACGCACAGCAGCGGTCGCATATTCATCTCGCGGCGGGCGAGGCCGAGATGATCGCCCAAAAACTTGCAACATCTTTGGGCAACAACTGGGACGAAGATGACTTCACCAGTTTGAGCGTTTCCATGGGTAACTTTCCGCTGACGCCATTGTTGCACGTTCTGGAAACGCGTTGTTTGGGCCAGGTGGGCGAGAAGCAAGCGATTGTGGAAGCCGTGCAGGACCTATACCAGACATTTATTGAGGATGTTATTAAAAAGGGCACGCTCAGCAAGCGCGGCTATATTTTTCACACCATGCGCGAGTACTGGTTCGTGCTGCGGCCGTGTGAGCTCACTTATTATAAAACAGCGACGGAAAAGGAGCGCTGCGGCACGATCTTACTGCAGCCGGGCAATCGAGTGGAAACGAGAGCAGACTTTAAATTCGTGCTGCACACGCCGGAGCGCAACTTCGAGGTGGCAGCGCAGGACCACATGACCTACCTGCAGTGGCACACGGCCCTGCAGAACGCCATCGAGTACTCCGGCGGCAAGCAGTCGTACCAACGCTTGCAAGCGGCCAAGCGCCGAAAGCAGCGGCAAGGGCGCGTGCAGGAAATCCTGCGCGCAAACGAACAATTGCAGTTGGAGAAGTCAGCCAGGCAGTTGGCCGAAGGGCAGGCCAAGGAGCTGGAAGATGTTGTGCGCGAAGACTCCAAAAAGTTAATGGAATTGGAGATGATTAAAACGCGCTTGGAGAAACTCCTGGAGGAGGAAACGCAGGCCAAACGGGACGAGGAAATCGTCCGTGGGTTGCAGGCGCGCATTTTGTTAGAAGAATGGGACAAGCGTGCAGAACTAGAAGTGCTACAAAAGCAACAAATCATGCTACTAGAAGAGGAAAGCCGAAAAAGACAAGAGTATGAACGTCTACAGCGACAGAACGAGTTGCAGCTTCAAGGTACCAACAAAAAGTTGAATGTTTAATAAAAAAATTAAATGTTAATCGTGGTTTTCCCCAAAATGCTGTATTTGAGTCAAAGATTTAAAAATGTGCCGACATGTTTCATCAGTAAACATCGCAAAGTATTGCCCTGAAGATGCCCTTTTAAAGGGCAACATTTCGGGGTAAACCACGATTAACATTTTAATTAATAATTTCCCCAACAATCTTCAAATAATTACGGAAATAAATGTACTAACTCACAAGTTATTGTCTTCATCTTTCAGAAGCTCACGCCAATCTTGCCGCTTTACAACAAGAACGCGAGCAACTCGACGAACAACTGAAATTGGCCCTTGTAAAAACGAAAATTTCAGAAGATCGCAAAGAGCACCTCGAATTGCTGCTCTTTGAGCTTGGAACCACTGACGTTTTGCCACGCAACAAGGAAGGAACCAGAATACGAAGGGCTCGTTCATTTATGCCCAGCACAAAAGAACGCCCGATCATCGTCGAATTGAACACATGCAGAAAAAGTTAACAAGATAGTCAAGATTGCTATATAATTGTGACTGCACATTTAAATATGAATGTATCAAAATACATGAACCCAATTTTTCACTTCGCTCCTCGCTACTTCTTCATCTTTCTCATGTGTGCTGCCTTCTTCGCCTTCGCCCTGGCCTTGCCTGTGAAATAAATTGTGATTAAGTTGAAAATTGAAATCTATGAAATGTATATGATACTTACGGGCCTTCTTTCGTACTAAGTACTGGCGCCAATATTTTTGAAGAATTATAGCTGCCCTCTTTGATGCAATCACAAAGAGCTTTGCTTTGATGGCGTCCAGTTCCTCCTCCTCCTGTTCGTCCTGACAGCGTTCGAAAACCTTCGCTTGTTCGATTATCTCACACTCTAGCTCATGTAGGTCTTCGTTTTCTCGCTGGAAACTGTGCACAACCAACGCATGTGTTAGAGGGGAAATGTTATTTCCAATTTGTGGAATTGTGGAACTTACTCCTCATTAAGTTCGTCCAATACATGTTGCTTCTCGCCGACGTCGGTGTCGTATTTGGTGATCCACATGGAAAGCTGTGCTTCCAGCTTGATTTTCCGCGTGCGCAGCATGCGCTCCTCGGTTAGATCCGCGTCGATGGTCGTAGCGTACTTAATCTGAGCTTCCTTCGCAGTTTCCGAAAGTTCCGCTTGTTCAGTGGCGCTGGCTTCGCCCGAAAAGTACAGAATCTTGTCCGATGTATTACTGAAAACATTCAACACATTCAAAACACAACCTGCTGTTTAGTTGCGCTCCTGAAATTGAGCTTACAAGCAATTCTGTTTCAAAGTCTCGTAGTACGTAATGGTGCTCTCAAGCTGCTCTTTCATCTCGGTGATTTGCACGTCCTTCTTGTGAAAGCGTTCGTCGTACTTCCGGAAGTTCTCCTCGACGCTATCGCGCAAGCGCCTCAGCACAAAACGACGTTCGCGAATCGCGTCAAACAGTCCACGCTGCCGCGTGTATCTGTCCTTCGCCTCAAACGCCGTCATCTCCAGCTTGGCGGAGATGCACGTGCCGAATTCCGCCAGCGCATTCAGATACGACTGCATGTACTGCGTTAATTTCGGCGGATGCTTCTGGGTGTACAACGGCACGCATTTATTCAGCGTCAGCATGCGATACGCCTGGTGAAGGCGTTTATCCATCAGCAAACCAACGCCTGGCTCTCCCTGTCCCAGCAAATTGTTCTCGATGATCAAACTCTGCCGGCGAAATGTGCGCACGATGAGGTCCACGTCCCTGTCGGACATCCAAGAGCGCAGGAGTTCGCCATCACTTTTCAAGAGTCTCGGCAAGGTTCCCTAAAAATAAAATAAAAATAAAAAAACATATTAATCAGCTGAATAATGCTGATTTGTTAATTTTACTTGCCATAATCTTTGCATGCATCGCTGCATATTCCAACAGGTAGTTTATCCTTTGTGATAAAACGCGCATGTCGATTTTGGCCTTCGTGGTGATCTCCAATCTCATTCCGCTCCATGATGGCTTTATATCAAACTTCTCGTCTTGCTGCACCTCATTGAAAGTGTCGATTTCGTCAAGATACAGCACGCGATTGGGCAAATGTGGACAACCTTCGTCTTCTTCATCCACACTGGTTTGGGAGCCCTCCATGAAAGAAGAATCAAGTGATAACTCGTCAATGGAAATTAGACGAGACATGCTTGAGGCGCCGGCGAATAAAAATTATAAAATGTATAACGAATAGTAAAATGTTGAATGAGGCGACTTGATTATTATGATTTTCAATGGTGTGCGGAGAAATTTCAAATAACGCAGTGCTACCAACTGCGTTTTGTAGATGGTGCGCTGAATGTGCATTCAAATCAAGCCACCCTATTATTATTTGTATCAATTGTTTCAAAAACGTTTTCATAAAGCTTTCAGAAAGCGAAGTGGCGACACGCAGTCCGACATCTGAAAACGTGCAGTGATAAGTGTATTGCAGCCAAAATGGATAATAATCAATGCAGTAAGATATTTTAATGTATAAGTTAATTGCGCATAAGGGATTCGCAGCAGGGAATTGATTTGCCTGCATTTCTGATAGATTACAATGCAAATTTGCCGGTGCAGGTCGTACAATTCTATGAATCAGACAGCGACAGTGACGGCGATTTCTCGGTGGGAGCGCCAGCAGTGTGTTGCCAATTGCATAATGTTAAGATTATCTGATATTCAGCCAATCGAAAGCTAGAATTCACTTTTCATTCTCGTCCACGGGCTGTTTGCAGCCTTTGCAGCGATCTTAAGATCTGTCAAAAATTCCGAATGTCATTTCCAAAGGATACTTGATTTTCTTAACGCCAATATTCAAATTCAAACGCTGTGTTTGTATCATTTTTACAGAGCCTCCATCAAAGGTCGAAAGAGGACTAGATATGCCTTTACTGTAAGCATTAACGTTTCTAAACATAAAGATTGTTTGTTGGGAAATATATTGTGTTTTTTGCATATTTTAAAGAGAGGATCCACCAGAACCAGTTCCAATCAGGACTATATACGCGCCCAAACAATACGAGCGGGCTCCGATGCCGGTCAAGGTGCCAATCCCGGTGCGCGTCAAGGTTCCAGCCCCGGTCGCAGTGCCGGTCCCTGCACCTATCGAGACAATACATCTTTCGATGGATAGGTATCCTGCAGTTTTGTTCTTTTCGCATCCTATTGGCCCCTATTGCACATTACATTTTACAGCGATCATGATCAAGCGCCGAAGGAGCCGAAAAAGGGGGAAGAGCCTCAAAGGATGGAAGAGCCTCAACAGATGGAAGCGCCCAAACACATTGAAGAGCCGCAGAAGATAGAAGAGCCGAAAGAGCCGGAAGAACCAAAAGTGCCGGAAGAGCCGAAGGAGCCGGAACAGTCAGAAGATCCGGAAGTGGTGCCGATTCAGCCGGACGAAATGCAGAGCGATGATGATGTACCTGCAGCAGAGCCGGAGGTCGCACAACCTCCAGCAGCCCAGCCGTTACGCGTGTCTCAGCGAAGACGCTTTTCTGTGCTGCCGCCGCCGAGCGAGACGATGGTCCTCCACTTTCCGCATCCATGCCCCATGCCGGACTGCAACAGAACCTTCCGCACGTTCAACGGCACCAAGCAGCACATGCTCAAGACCCACAAAGTGTCATCTAGGTATTTGATGCAATCAATGTACTGTACATTTCACTTGAATGCGTTTGCGTTTACAGAGTTCTAAGGCAGCTCAAAAATGAGCATGATGACCACTTCGTCTGCCGCGTCTGCCGCAAATCATACAAGACGCAACGTGGCCTTCAGACCCACATGAAGACGCACAACGAAATCATTGAATTTCACGAGCAGGATGAAGAAGCCGTAGTTCAACGTCCAAGGGCAAATAAGAGGCGCTCGAAGCCTCCAGCGGATTCACCAGCTCCGAAGAAAAAGACCAGATAGATCATGCCACAACAGCGTCACACTCCTACCATTCCACTGACATTCTGACTTGTACAGCGCTTTTACTCTTTTTTACATTGTTTTGCTTAATTTGTTGCACATGCAACATGCAACATTCGCATGGGCATGTTCGCATCTGCATCTGGCATCTGATTCAGTTATCGGTTATCGCCTGCGCAATTTGCCTGCGCATGTGCCTGATTTGTGGTTTGCTCATTCTGTACTATTGTGCGTTGAGAAATAGGGCTTGTTAATTTGATCTTGGGATGAATAAATTGAATTATTTCTGTTTTGCTCGCTTGCCGCCCTTCCGTTTCTTCCGCTTCTGCTGCGCACGGTGAGCGCGCCAGGCTCGCTGAAGAGTTTTTGCTGCTCTGGCACACATCAACGCGCGTAATCGCATATCGAATATGCGCTTCTCTTCGGTGGTTCGCTCCAGAACGCATTTATTATAAGACACCCCATGTTCCTTTATCGTTGCTTCCAATTCATCAAAATCATTCGAGGTGAGTTTGAATCTGCAATATATATTCTCAGTTATAACTTATAACGGAAGAACGACAACAAAACTATGCTGTTACTTTTGAATCAGTTGTTGCAATTCCTCTTCGCGATCGCCGATGTCTTTGTCGTACTTTTCAATCCACTCCCCGAGTTGTAGATCCAACTTTTGTTTTCTGCATTGTAAAGTGTTCTCTTCTATTTTATGATCTTTGACGGCGAGTTGAAACTGCTTACAGCGTTCTTGGAACGTTTGATTCATTATGGTCATTCGGGAGTGCGTAGCTGTCGAGATCCTTGTCTTCATTTCTTCACTATTAACACTGAGTACGATATATTATTAGATAAAAATGCGAAATACCAAGCACATGAGAAGAACATCTGCCTTTTACTTCAGTTTACTTACATCATCTGCAACACTTCTTTTTCCAAATCAGATCTAGCCACGCGAATCTTTTCCAGAGTTCGATGAATATGATCAGTTTTCTCTTTCATAAATTTGCTATGCTCACGTTTTATAGTGTTTAATTCATCTGATATGTCTGTAAAACCAAAGAAAGATTTAAACTGCACAGTTTTTTTAATTTAAATTGAAAACGTAATAATGTGGCCAGAAACCAAGAGATGGCGCTGCATATACCAAAAGTTGATTTAATTTTCGGATACTATTTGCATGATATTTGTGATAACGGGAAATTCAACTTCAAATCAGCTATGAGCTTGACATTCTCAGTGCCCATATCAGCCAAAACTACGTAAATTCTTAAACTCACCGTTAATGTGATCAATCCTCATTTGTGTCATTTGATGCAATGACTTGAATTTTTTCGTGCGTACATATTTATCACTTGTAGGCTTTTCCATGTCATGCGCGAATGCATCAGAGAGCATTTTAAGTGGGTTGATCAATGCCGACATGTGGGGCTGTAATTAAGCACAGACACTGACAATATTCGTATAATTTTGATCACTATTTTAACCTCTTCCAGTCTCTCACACAATACTCGACCGTTCGACACTCACTCGCAGACTGCATTTATGCATTTGAAAACCGTTGGAAGATTTGTATAAATGGTAGCCTAAGTAAAATATCTAACCTACACTCTATCAATTCTAACTCAACCACAAACACTAAAATTTAAAATCCTGAACACCATGCAATTTGAAATGGATGTATTTCTATAGGCTTAATGACTCACTATGTTTGCGATGTCCTTTAGGCAGTTGTTCAGAATTTCAACAATAACTTTTGTGTGAATTTTAATTTCTTCCACATGATTATGTTTTTCTGAAGGCTCGTGCACTTCCTTTGATAAGAGTTCATTGAACTTGCGAATATGGCTATGATACAATGGACGAGCATTTCCAAAAATCTTTGATTTAAAGAAATGCAACTCAACATCACTTTCCGACACATTAGAATGTTCTTCACTATCACGATTAGAATTCATTTCTTCTTTAATATCACACCCGTAGCGAGAGAAAACTTGAAATTAAGCGCATTATTGATCAAACGAATTTTCAGATGTTATTGAAATTCATCCCCCGAACGTAATGCTTGACAACGTACTTTGTAGGTTTTTGTTAAATCGATAATTCCTGCATTAAATCCACAACACTTTTAGTAGTTTATCCAAAATCAAATAGAGCCTTCTTTATAAACTGTTATAAACTGTTAAAATTAGCGCAAAATCATGGGAAACAAAAAGAAGAACTTGGCAAATCGGTTAGCTAAAATGTCCGAAGAAGAACGCCAACGTTATCTTCAACACAAAGCAGATCAAGAGGAAGAACTGCGACGCAGGAAAGAGCAGCTCATCAATACTTTTCTTAAGAACAAAATCAAGCACGAGGATGCGTTTGCTAGGTTGAATGTGGCGAAACTGAACGAAAATTGGCATCAGCTTCTCCGAAAGACAAAATGTACCGAAATGAAGAAAGATATTACGTATATGAAGGAATATGCTGATAGAATTTTGGAATTTAAAAGTCGCACGATTACTAAACTTCTCGAAGAATTGCAAGAGGCAGAAGAACAATACACCAACAATTTTCAATCCCACCTGAACTACATCAATAAGACAATTGGTATTCACTTATATAACAATTAAATGTTGCGTGTTAATTTTTTTGTTTGTGGCATTTGTAGATTTTGGCACACAGGCTCTGGATGACATGCATGAAGAATTCGATGAAGAAATTGAGGCGCGCTTGAAAGATGCAACTGCAGAGCGGAAATCAATTTTACAAGCCGCTCATGATCAAGAACTGCATTTGAAAACATTGTGTTATCAATTCGGCGAAAAGTCAACTACGGAAGTGCGCGAACATTACGATCATTACTTCAAAATCTCAGATAACGAAATGCAAAAGGTATTTTAAATTCTATTGTCGTTAAGCTTTATTTGCAACACACAAGAGTCAAAGTGATAGTAGGGAATTATTACAATAAATCGCAATTTCACAATCGATTAAAATTTATGAGGAAATGGCAGTTCGCCGACGGGCCATTCAGAGCAATTGAACCGCGCTTTGTCAGCCAAACACGTTCCCAATCGTGCCGAGTAAGTACACGAATCCAGGTCGACAGCTACAAGAATGCAATCATTAGTTTCGCTGTTCAGCTCTCAGCGCCGAGCTCGAACTCATACTTTCAGAAAGCTGTTGGAAACACTCGTCGACGGAATCCTGAAGGAAGTCTTTCATTTCACGATTAGGGATGTCTTTTATCAAACTGGCTGCCACCTTGTTCAATTCCGGAAAACCTTTGCTTCCAATCTATGTAAGAATCACATCGTTAACAAGAGCAGGAGCGGTGAAGCTAAAACTTGCCATATTGTATTGCGTCATAATGCATTGCACAACACATTTTGCTGGATCATTTGGATCTAAATTATGATTGTTATTTTGCGGGGTGTAAACCGGCCTTGGGGGCGGTGGTGGAATAACAGTTTTGTTCTGGTCGTCTCGCCGCACTCTTAATCCGCGCCGAGGACCTTCAGGGTGAAAATAGTTTGGAAAAAAGTTCAAAGTATCTGATATATCATTAAATGTGGCTAACATTATCGGATATTTCAAGATATGACTCACCATAAGATGTTGGCTCCTCTGGATCATCGTCGTGGTTAGTATTTGCGACAATCGATACATTTTCGGGTTTTTCTTCAACTACGGGAATCGTTGGTAGTAAGCAGGTTGAGATAACTTGCGATAGGTCCTTGTTGGTGTCATTTAAAAGAATGGCGCAGTCGAGAGCCTGTTTAGATGCAAAATGTTCTCCGTAACTAACATAGAGTCAAGTGTAGAATTAACTGCTACTTACATTAGTCGATGTCAGCATTAAAAACAGCATGGGCAGTGCGAGAAACGCGAGCTTCGAAGTCAACATGTTGATGAGTACAGCGGGAGGCGCGTTTGATGGCGAATTTATATAGAGATCCATGCAGATTAATCTGTCCAGAATTCGCATAATGAAGAGGAAACGGAAATAAATTAATGTGTCAAAGACATTATGAAATGTTTCGATTTCACTTTCAACGGGTTTGTTCTCGTCAGTGCATTTGCATCGCGTACATCATGATTGCGCACGGTTTTTTGCAGAAGCTGGCCAATTAAGTTCAAATCAAATTTTGCAATTACGATTATCTTATCACAGTCAACATGTGTGTGCGAATGGAACATTGATTGGACGATTATTTTTTCAGTATGCGAAAGAGTTTAAAGAAATGCGGGACGACAAAGAGAAGCAAATCACAGAACTCTGGCTGGAAATCGGCAAATATATCAAGGACTACATTGAAAAAACGGATGTGCGGAGAGCACATCTTGCAGAACTGACTGCTTTGGACGCTCAAAATGGCGAGGAGATTCAAAACAACGAAAAGCAACTTATGCAGAATCAGTTGGAAATGGCAAATTTGGAGCAAAACTTTGCAAAGTTGCAAAGTGAAACGACTGCCGAGATTGAACGCTTGGAAGAGTTTGTTGCCAAACTAAAGAGTGATTTTCTTCGACACAAGACCACAACGTTCAAAAAACTGCAAGACGATGAAGTGAACATTCAGCTTTTGTCGCAGGTATCCAACGCAACGCTGCAAGAGCTGCAAAAACAGCAGGACAAGGGCGAGAGGATATTGCAATTATCATTAATATGTCGCAAGTTCGAGACGGAGGAGGAAATCGCCACCAGATTCACCCACATCTCGCATCTGGACGCCGAGCAGCTGCAGTACGCTCAAGAGCCGCCGAGTCCTGTAACTGACGACTTCGCACCCATCACTTGGGATGAGGACCTCGACGTAAGCGAGCAGTTCGCACGCGTCCAGAAAATGGACAACTTCTGGCGCTACTACAGCAAGATGCTCATCAAGGTGATGACGATGAGGACGCTGAGAGGCGATTTACAGCACCAGCATCGGCAGCTCAAGGAGCAAATCAAGCAGGAGATGGAGGCGCGCGTGGACGCCGCACTCGACGACAAGCTACTCAAGAACGCCAAGGAGGCGCAGCGGCGCATGTTTGTTGTGTGCCCGTCGGCCACTTCAGTTCGGCCGCGCCGCCATCGCTCATCGACAGCGAACGCGATCAAAACCCATGCGTTCAATTCCTATGGCGAGCTGCGATCAAATTTGCAGCTGGCTGACTAATTAGACACTCTAGTGTTTAATTTAATATTTGCTTTATTCGTACATCGGACAGGTTATTACTAACAGTTAGAAATGGTAGGCGCTAGGTTGACATTAATTATTTACAAACATACAAACGAGTACGCTCAGTGCGTACGCCAGCGAACCAATATTTACCATTTTAACGGTAAACATAGGTTCTCTCCATAGTTCTCGACGTGCCATAGTTTTCGTTTCCTTTTTTCATTTTCAATATTGTCATTATTTGATTGAGATTCTCGGGTTGGCACTCGCATTATACAAAGACAATTCACAAAAACGTTCAAGTTTCACAAAAATATCCAAAACTTTCGTTTCAGATCTTCCTATACATCCATTACATCTGATATGCTAATGTTTACCAATGACACATGTGTTCCAATAGATACAATAATGCCTAGTGAAAATACAGAGAAGTATACATCATACAGTATATGTCATGATTCATGATCAACATGAGTTCATGTGCAACAAGATATGGTGCAACAAAAATGATATTCTTATTTATGTAGTAATTTCTACATTGATAATTTGGCATTCGTTTCAGTACTTCGTTAATCCAGTATAATATAGTTTTAAAAGTACGATTCTCATCAAGAATCAGAACGACAGTACAATACGTACAATAATCTTAAGTTTTCATTTGATTGTTTTGATTGCTTTTTTTCAATGTTGTGTGTTTTGATGCGTTTTGAGCAAAAGAGGAAAACGCAGTGTATTGCTGAGGCAACTAAAACGATGACACAATGAATAAAAAAATATAAATCATTTTTGTACATTGAAATATAAATATCTTTAGTATTCTACATCCTTTCTCAATAATAACTAATAATATCCATCGTGACTTGACTTGATAGTGCAGCGTGGGTTGCAGCGCCGTGTGCACCCAAACCCACCTCCATGAGGTATATCGAAATGAAATTGCTTTAATACTTTAATCTCAATGTTAAGGTATGTAGGTAATCGCAACCGGGGCGAGGAGCATTGCCGCAGCAGGGGAGAACTACTTGTATTTGGGATTTTGCCGCAGGACGGCCTGCTTGATGCTCTTCTTCTTGCGGCACTGGCCCCACCAGGTGCGCTCCCTGCAAACGGGCTTCTTCTTGATGACGAAACACTTCGTCTGGACGATGTTGAAGAAGATCTTGCCCACCACGTTGGCGTCGCTCGAGCGGACCATCTTCAGGCATGCTCTGAAACTGATTCGCGAATAACAATTAGTACACTGTCCTCGGATGTGTGAGTTCTGCAGCCAGCGAAAAATGTAAATGTCCGCGCGAGGCGATAAATAATCTGGCTCGTAGACTCGTAATTCTTTCATTGACACGCATGTTTTTTTCCTCCGTTTTACGATTGATGATTTACGTGTTAATTGAAAAATAATTAAAGCGCCACCCGGCTTGCAGCGGCAAAGGATGTGGGATAAATCACCCGGCAAAGTGAAAGGTATCACAAACTATTCAAGTAGTTGTTGCCAGTTGCGCGGTTGTGAATATTGAATAGTGAATACGAATATCGGAAGGAATAAGTTGGCGCGAATTCGTGAATACAATTTGCATTAGTAGTAAAAAATGATTTACTGTATAAATATCGCGAATAAACGACAAAGGCAGATGACCAAATCGAATGCCACTTGAGACGAGCCCGCGTCGCAACATCTCTTTCGCTCCTGCGAGCGCCCAGCGCCACCGATCTCATAATTCAGAGTCGTAAACATATCTCGCGCAGTCCGGCCATATTCTCACCACGAGCGCCGGCGAAGGGCGGCCAGCGCCTGAGCAGCGATTGTCTGAAGAGATAATGGCAACTGATCTACTGTTATTCTATCTGTCGATATGCCCCAGCGTATTGCACCGTTTTATTATTGGCCCTGGTCGCTGGTGGTAGCCGCCGCATGTTTTATCGTTTTTGGTCAGCGCGCCAAATGTGCGAAGTTTGCACATCGCGTATTATTCCGCTGCGCAGCGTCGAACTGGCACGAATTCTTTCTTCATGATGTTCCCCATCCACGCCATCGAGTGCAATCCGTAATTAATTTGAATAAATTACAAGGCGTTATTTTCGGGTCCAGGGCAACGAAGCATCGAAAAACGTGTTTGCATGTTTGCAACTTGTGAACAGTGCGCGGTTGGTCGACTTGTTGAACTGTAAAAATCTTCCGCTGTAAGCCATTCCGCGGCCTCAGGAGACATCCATAATCACAGATAGGCCCGGTTTAGAATCGACGATGTGGTTATCACAGTCCATCGCGTGCGCGAAATTAATATCGCCAGCATAGTTTTGATTTTATGCGCTGCGCGATTTAAAAAATGCAAAATTCTGCTGGCGTCACTTGGGGGTCATGCTTTGGGGCCGGCGCGCCGATGACAATTGACAAGGCCTCTAGAATGGAGGCGCTCGTCTGTGAAGATACTTGCCGATCTTGATAATATGCCGCACGGGTCATTTCTTTGCGGGCCGTCGCCGTCGCCGGCACCGCCGCGCCGCGTGTATACATAAACCCCATGAACGTCGTCGAAACACCCCCGGACCCGCCACTCGCCACGGCCCCCGCTGTCTCGCTTCCTTTCGCCCCTCTTCGCGCGCCGCTGCGCGCCCAGCGTCGACACCGACCACAATGCGACTCGATAATTCAATGGCAACCCTATAATAACCTGCAGTCGGGGCGCGCCTTTGTCGCCCGCCACGTATCTTGTAAATGTTTTTTTTTCCTTCGCGTCTCCTCGCATCGCCTTGCATGTGCAAACATGAGCTATCAAAACTACAACCACAACTTACATCACCCAACCGAGCAGGCGATTCCATAAATCTCCACAACTCGAAATGAAAATCTCTTTCAAGATCTTACAGCTGAGGCACTCCTAAATCCCGTAGCCTGTAGTAACTGTCAGCTAAGCCCACAGCATAACGCCAATCAGATTAAGATCTTAGCGTTGTAATTATTTGTTCTCTATTCTCAATTCTCGATTCTCGATTCTCGATGTACTGATGTGGTCGAATGTGGCAGAGTTAAAACGAATCGCTCACACTTTACGCCCAATTAAACGAGGCGAAACAATAAAACCACTAATGAGCAGGTCGCCCAGTTCAGCCAGCTGGTTTCTATTAGGAGCCTTTTCTTAGCAGGGCGAAGAGAAAAAGGGCCCTTCCTAATTGTCTAACAGTCTAACACTCGGCGTGAGCCGCTCGCACGAATCAAAGAATAATAGTGTCAAAGAACGATGGAATAAAAGGGCGGCGGTGGGCGGCGATTTCAACTTGACCGGAAACGAAACAAATCAAATGGATCGCGCCACATGGAGAACAAAGGCGAACGAGGCTGCCAAGTGGCAAAGGACGACAATTACGTAATGAGTACGTCATAATACTAACGAGGCGAGCTCGACACACATCTTCAGACATTCAGGCATTCAGGCATTCAGCGCAACGAGTGCCGTGGCGATTGATTTCGATTGAGTTAAGATGTTAAGAAATTACGATGTGTCAATGATTTCCTCGACGCGGTCACAATTTATGCACACAATTCAGCCGAATTCGATTATTTTATTATCGCCGTACGATGTAATCGTGTTAAACAGATAGAGGTAATTAATTTTTACGGCTCGCACTGATCGAGAGCGCGATAGTAAACTTTAATTGCGGAATAGTTACAAACAAACAATGCCAGCCCAGAGAATACCAGGTGTACACCATCACCTCATAATATAACTTTCTATTATTTCCTTGTCGAAGAAATTCTAAATCTAAATCATACAGCAGCAGCACTGACAGGGCGATGTCACGTTTTGATCAGCGGTTAGATTACATGATAATTCCCACCGCATTATTAAGCGATTCCGGGTTGACCCTGTGTATGCCGCGCGAAGAAAGTAAAATGTTATTTACGACCCTTTCGAGGACGACTTAATATCGCACGGTTGGATCTCGCGCCTCTCGATATTTATATTATATCGCTTGTCTTGATCAAACCTTCAGTTGTCGCCTTGTCCGCGTGTTCGTCCCGCTTTTCTTGCCGTGTTCGCTGAAAAAGAGGCGTTTTATACGTCGTTACTACTTCGTGATTTCCAGCTACAACAAGTTCACGTGTCATTCGGGAGCGCATTAAACTGTTACTGTTTTATGGGGCCCGCGTTCGAAAATCGGAGCGCGCCCTCTCCGAATGGGATTTTAATTCGAAACTGTAAATTTGCGGGTTTACAACTAAATACCACGGGGCACACACACGCATGCTGGAAAAGCCGTGCATTTAAAAGTAAAAATCGCTAGCCCACCACACAGCCGCCAAGTCCCTAGTGTGAAACGGTTGGCAGTTGGAACACCGCGCCGGGCTCGCGTCGTAGGCTTCTCTTGCCGGTTGCAAGAATGGCGGAGACCGCTCGCTCCGTTGGACCGGAAGTAAACGATAAAGGATTTATGTGTGTTATATATGTATTACGATGGCGGCGGGGCTGGTGGCTGCACGGGAGGGAAACAAAAAACAGCGCCGCGACGCTTCACAATGTATGCAAGGCGATTTTGGTGTTGACAATTTGGGTATATTCAATAAAAGACATCCGATTAATCTTTACTGCCATGCCGCATCGCATGATGGATACCCGCACCTTGGCACCTCAGCTTTCCCTTTTTAGTCCACGCGCAAACTTTCAAATTGCGTGGCTGGGTGCAGTTTTTCGGTTCTCCCGAACACCCGAACGGAGCCACCGACATTTCGACACCAACCTCAGCAGTCATCAGCACAGTGCGAATCTAGTGTCAATTTAGTCAATTCCTTAATTGATAATCAAATGTGTCCATGCGTGATTGAATTTGTTTAGGGATCGTTAACAAAGTCCACATTGATTAAGTGTTGGGCGAGATTCTGTCACACTAGAGATGACCCACCAGTATGACTCAATGGTTCACTACTGCACCATTTCCAATGTAACCAATGTTCAATGCTTCAATAAGTCTCCGCCGCGCCGCTCACATATCTATTATAATGCTGTGTGCGCACTGCTCAATGTAACGGTCCATATTAGATCTTTGTGAGCGTATTGTGTACTGTCATTTCCATCGCAAGCGATGGAGCGTGGGGAATGGAACGTGGAACATTATCATCGTTGTTCACTTATTTTTGTAAACGCGCGGCTCACATGACACACTACACCCATGTCGTCGTTAAACTTTGAAACGTGTGAACAAGAGGCAATGATTTAGTGCCAAAGGGACGATTGTTGTTATCGAGGGGTTTGTCATCTTGACCACGACCCCCTCAAGCTGGCCCGCCGACCGCAGACTGCTCACTCTGCTTCAGACCGAACAGTTTGATCATTCACATTCACAGGCATTTAAAGATTGACATTTGGAAGGGGAGGCTGCTTCAAATGGAGTTGTCGTTTTGTCGTTTTGTGGCCTCAAAAAGGGCTTTATGAGGATATCGGATAACAATTCACCTGGTGGTAGTGCTGGTTGGAGGTTGGAGGGCTTTGCCTCACCTGAAGGTTCCCTTGAAATGACTCAATTGAGACTGTTTGAATTTGAAGTACCCACAAGTCGTAGTGGCACATAGTTGCAAGTTGCTAGGGTAGACTAGGGAAATATGTCAACCGCTTGTTCGAAGAATTAAGACATTCCCTCCAAGGTGCACTTTATAGAAGTGCCATTGTGCGGCGCATGAAAAAAAAACTCTAGACTCAAGAAAAACATATCGCATCGTATTTCGCCTTTCAGTTATTGTGCGCTTCCTCTATCTGAGGAAGACACTGCAAGCTGAGGAGTTTGTGGACGTTTCGGGGGCGTCCCTTGCATAGTGGAAGTGGAAGCTTATCGTCTTTCGAGTCGTTTAAGAGTCAAATATGTATCGCCTTAATTAGACCGCAAACTGACGGACAGACCGTGCAGTCTCAGCCCCGGGGGCTGCGATGCCTGATGCCGACAATTAATAATTCACCCGCGGGTGTCCCCCCCTCCCCCTAGCGTCCATTATTGCCATTGCAGGCAGTGGCAGCCGCGCTCCAAGGAGTTGCATTTAATTCATTATTAAGCAGCAAACACACAAAGCCGGCACGCCGTCTCTTCTATTGCACCGGCAGCGGCATGAACATGTCGCGCCATGTGCGCAAATTGACAAAGCGCCTCCTCGCGCGCTAAATGTAAATGAAAGAATGCCCACCGAAAATGACTAATGATGCGATTTTTGTTTCTCGCCGCGCGTCTTATTTTTTGCTCGCAGAGGGCTGATTAAGACGGAAGCACGGAGGACACCCGCAATTGGCAATTGTAATGCGCGCATGGTGTAAATGAAAAATTACGCCCGCGCGCCCGCTAGGGGGCGTACATATTTCAGCAATTTCCGAAAAAGGCGCGAACGCGCGGAAAAAAATGCAACGCCGCCGTCGCCGCTGCGCGTCACATGATATGGGTCAAGACGTCGCTTAATCAAGATCAAAACCTTCGCTGGTGTTCATTAATTTCCCGCGCATCTTATTCATTCGTTTGTTGACTTTTTCAGCATCGGTTTTTCGTCGCAGCTCGCAGCTATGACAAAACGCCCGATGCCCGGCGTCTTAAGATCACAAGTCACAAGTCAACCGCTTCTCAGAATGTTTCCTTTTTCTTTTGCCTTCTGCCTATAAGGGGATGAGCGATTCTAATCTATGATAATACCGATCGTGATTATATTATATCATAACATCTATGCTATACAGGGTCTTCATAAATATCTGATTAGCACGTGATCAAATTTTGAATTTCGCGCCCAGCAGCAGTTGGCTATAATTTAAAAATATACCCCAGATAAGCAAGGGAGTCAGTGGATATTGACATATTTTAAATTTCCCGCCTTACAAAGTTACCAAGAAGTAACTAAATACA
>JARJDQ010010141.1:0-11775 GCA_030264215.1 Geostiba sp. GC000077 | reverse complement strand
TCTCAGGGGGCGGCAAGTACTCCAAATATGCTCTCAAAATTAAGCAATTTTTTAAAATTTGGGAAACACGCGAAGGAAATTCGTTCATATTTCCCAAACGCGTGTTTGAATTTTAAATTTCTATAGCTGTGTGTATAGCCAAAGAGGCGCTCTTTAATTTGCACTCCATTGTCACCCTCTTAGGGGACGGCAAGTGCTCCAAATATGCTTTGAAAGTTAAGCAATTCTTCAAAATTTGCGAAACACGCGATGGAAATTCGTTCATATTTCCCAAACGCGTGCTTGAATTTTAAATTTCTATAGCTGTGTGTATAGCCAAAGAGGCCCTCTTTAACTTGCATTGCAGTGTATAGCGTTTTCGTTTGTGTTGAAGAGAGTTTCTTCTAGGATTTTCGACGTCACCTCAACACTGAAGCCACTAGCCGCTTCAACCATCAAATATTCACGGAGATTTTTGCTTTTCTAAATCTCACCCCGATGGCTACAATCGTACCTGACGTCTTTTCCTTGGCAAAACTCTCACTGTCGTCCAAAGAATTGATCGCTCACCCCATCCGCACAACTCGGGAGAACGTTACCACGTATGATTTTCTCACCTCCCGAACGCCACAACGTCACTCTTTCCTCCTGCGCGCCCCCTCACTTAGTTCTGTTTCTAACGTGTTTACTCTACCGTTGGATCTCCACGTATGGTATGCATCCTACATACTGCTGGCGGTCATCCTCGTGGCAATCTGGCTTATTGTCAAGGTAGAGTGGCGCTTCCCGGACATGATCTCCAACAAGTATCGTATTATGTATCCGCGGATGATGGACGTGGTCCAGATGCATGTGGGTGCCATCGCCCAGCAGGGTAGCGAGGCCGAGCCGATAAGCGGTGGTGGTCGCATTGCCACCTTCCTCGTGTTCCTCTTCTTCTTGTTTCTCTACACGGCGTACTCGGCGAATATCGTTGCGTTGCTGGGCAGCACCACTACCAGGGTGCATGGAGTCACCGATCTGAAGGAGTTCAACATCAAGTTGGGCATAGACAAAGCGGATTTTACAAAGGAAGCTTTCAAGGTAGGATAATATAGTTTCACCACCTATTTGTGCAATTGTCTATATTTATATGATCAACTGTGCTCAGAACCAACACTCGATAGAACATCAAACGCTCTTTCGAGAAAAGCTCGCCAAAGACGAATGCTATATGTCGTTGAGTGAAGGCATCGATCGCATTCGAAGTGAATTCTTTGCATTCCACGGCGACAGTGATAAGATCTACAAGATGATCAACAGGCTATATGGCGACAACGAAAAGTGCGGCTTTGTCGAGATACCTTACCTCTCAGAGCCAGAAATGCTCATACCAATTCGAAAAGATTCCTTGTATAAGGACGCCATAAAGATCGGGTAAGTAAATCATCTGCGACGTTGCATTCGTTGTATTATGTTTGACATTTTCCCGATCAGGTTTGCATTGTTCTTGGAGCGCGGTATGCACAATCGCATCAAGAGTATCATCTTTGCTAAACAACCACAATGTTATGTTGGGGGTAGTAATTTTGTGAGCGTATCCCTATTGGATTGCTACTTCGCGTTTGTCATCTACGGTGGTGGGGCGTCCATGTCTTTGATCATATTTGTGATGGAGATGATTATGGCTCGCAGTAAAGTCTGCAAACGTGGAAGGAGTGCACAAGTTGTCCACGCTTCAAGCAATTGAATAATTATATCCAAAAGTACTATTTCTGATATGGGCATTATGGAACAAACAAATAAATGCATTCGATTGTAGAAAATGTTCTAGACTCTAGAGTCTAGAGTAACTTATAATAATAATTTCGTACACACATTGAGTATACTCAGGCGTACTCCATTTTTGCCCTTGGGCTTTTGAAAGATTTTTTCATGCTACGTGCCTACAATAGTACAGGTTGGGCCCTAATTTTTCAACGCTCATCGGTTGTTTCAGGTACAGGTGAGCAAACAGAAACCTGAAAGACATCAACAATAGTTCAAGGCAGTAAAGTTGGCTTTTTATTACGAATGTGGAGATTGATAACCACATGAGTAATAAAGAAGGACTTTACTGCTGAGATACATATTAATTTCTTTTTCGAAATCGTTTAGATCTAAATTGAGATTCGCCCAGCAATTGTTGTTGATTGCTTTTCTTATCTCCTTCGTTTGTTGCTCTTTTGTTTTTACTTTAATGCCTAGGCATAGAAAAGCTACTTTAGCACCGATTTCAGAAAAAATTGTAATTATTTGCAGCAAAACAAAATGTGAAACGGATGACTAATATGAAAGGAAAGCGAATAATGTTAATATTGACTCATCACCATGGGAATTAATTCAAGTACATACTTTAAGTTTATTTGCTAATTGGTCATGATGTTTAACATAATATGGTTGTTTTGATGCTTCTGTCATTATTTATTCGTTAATGGTGACCTTAATTGTACTAACACAATAATATATGTGATAGTGAGATTAGCAAATGTGAAAATCATGCTATGATCTATGTTGAAGAATCCCCACGCTGTAATTCGCGGTAAGCGACTTGTAGATTGCTGTGTCATAATAAAAAGCTTTTCTTTCAATACGATGTCCTTTGAATACTCATGTTGTTGCAGTAGGTTGTAAGCAAGATTAATAGTGCGTTTGCCTTCATTACAGAGTCGTTCACAAAGATGTGCATGAAGTACTCCTTGGCCCTGAAAAGCATGAAGATTTGTCAGCTATAATGATTTATAATTAACTCCCTTCGGTCTTAAAATTACCACCGAAAAGCATTAAGACTTTCGAAAGCAAGAAATCATCAAACAACTTACATAAACGTAAAGTGACCAAGTATAAAGCCCAGTGAGATCCATTTTAGTTTCCTCCCGAAGGAGAAAATCCAATACCGACAGCACCATCATGATCTCATAGAGCTTCATCACCAGCGTATCAAACCCAAACACTTGATTAAAAAACTCCACCACATTATTCGCTAAATTATGTTCCTGAATAATCCTCGATACCAATAAAGGATGCGGTCGATCTGGCAACGTCTCCAACCTCTTATTCACCGTTGATAATCTACTGTGTAACAAAAGTGTAAACAGCAGCCTGGTGGTGTTAATTGAATAGTTCCATTGAAATGAGAACACTTCAAGCATAGCTGGTAGTAAGTAGATTTTGAAGTTTTCATTGCCCCACATAAAACTTATGAGGAATCCAGTGGCGCAAATAACAAACATTGCATTCAAGGCGCAAGCTAAGTAGACGATTTGTTTCACTGGTAGCTGGGAAGAATTCACAAAGTGTACGATCTGGGTGAGCTTCCCAGGGTACACAGTGTTGTTCCAGATCATTCCAGAAATGATCACCAGATAGAGCAGCATGTCACCGTAGATTTTGAATTGATTGACGCGAAGATCCGGAGGGAGTTTGAAGAAGCACGTCACGATGATGATAATAAGTAAGTATGTAATGGACAATATGGCGGCTCTCAGTTTACTGCTGTTGAATTCTTGAGTCTTTCCGTTATACTTTGGAAAGAGCCCAATGTAGTAAAGACTTTGTTTAAACAGTTTTAAGTCGTCATGCATTTTTGGGAAGTTGGGGAATAGTACAGCTTTTCTTTGTTTATCGGGAAATGGCTTCTTGTTTTGGGAATTGGGAATATTCTATGTGGAAATTCAATTTGTGCGGTCTTAATTTCCTTCGAAATGAATATTGACTATTCATTACGGAAATTAAACCCATCACTATGATAAATTACACAATGTGGCAATGTGGGCAGTAATCAACATAAGAACCCTCTAATCCTCTAATGTGATAATTACTATTGTAATTTAGTGCACCTCTTTCTTTCTGCGGTGAACTCAATATTTTAGAGCACTCCCAAATGCTTATTAACTCTTAAAATTCTTCTTTATTACGTTTATTCAAATTACGGCATCTTGCAAAAACTTGTACACTAAAATACATATAGGAATGTAAAGAATAGTACATTGTGTGACAAGTAGGACGAGCCGAAGGCGAGAAGGCATTAGAGAATAGAGATAGTCGGCCAAAATATCTCTACAATTCCCCTCAGGGTTTTGTTTATGAAAGTTTGTATCCCTTGCGGAGAACAGATTTGACATTGGTATTGTAAATCCAGCTTTATTTCACTTGTATTAACTTAAGATTACAGATGTGTTATTACAATGTCAGAAAAGTGGCTTCCAGCCAAAACATTTTAAGAGCATTAATTGAGCGTAGTGAGCGGAGCGTGCGAAGCTATTTATGATTCAAAAATACATCTTTGACTCATCATTACGGAAAAAGTACAAAAGTTTTGAAAATTTGAGAAAAAAATTTCTAAAATAATTAGAGTGTTCTGCATTAACCTCCGAGGTTTTGGAGGCCTCGATTGCGTTCTCTAAAACGAAATCGTTTATAAACATCAGATAAAACAAACCGAGATCAATATCACCATGAAAGTCATTAATGACGGAACTATTTATTTTTGTAAAAAGCCAGTTAAAATATATTCATACTAAAAGTTGTCTTGCTCATGCTAGTCAGTAAATTACCCAAAACCAGCCAGTGTTAACAATTACAGCGCACCAGGAAGATCAATCAACTTATTGGAATGTCGAATGATCAACAGATATTGGACCAAAATCTAAATGCCAATGGAGATAGACACAATGCAGCTTTGAAAATGGATAACATAATATCACTGCACAATACGCAATGTGACATAACCGATCGCTTTAGTAAATTATTCCAGTGGCAAATACTCATTGCTATCCTGATCGCAGGATTGAGAATTTTAGGAACAATCGCAGAAGTGCTCGACAAGGACTCGATCCAATTGGACTTTCAACACGTGCTTGACTTATGTGGATGGACTATATTCCATACAGTACGTAGCTATAGTGAAATTATAGTATAATGTCAAATAAAATCAAAAACTCGTTTACTTCTCGAACTAGTAACCTTACAAATGTTCCAAAATGTCTGCGGAAACAATAACAATAATCTTATAGGGATTGCAAATTACTTTTTATCTTTATTCATATACGAACTTGGACATTCTTCATCAAGCCACATGAAGAAATTAGAAATTAATGTGTGCTTAGGTTCGCTCGCGTAATTGCATTATCATTAATCATTTACGCTACGTTTATTACATGTAATTACACTAAACACAAGTACTGAAGTACTGTCACAAGTAATTCAATAATTTCCACACACTGGAAGTATTTTTTAGTAAATTATATCATGACTATCCAACACAATGCACAACAATTGAAAACATTTTTATTAAGAGCTTTTTTGTTTGCAGGTTTAAAACATTGACGTTGCGACACAATGTTCGAGAAGGTCGTTGTTGTAGGCAAGCTAACCATCAGGCTTTCTTACAAAGCTCTGTACCACTACAGCAATGTACTTGTAATGAAGGAAAGGCTCTTCATCAAGCCAGCAAGGAATAGCCAGAAATTCTCAGCGGCTGCCTTCTTCAACGTTGACTTTTTCATGTTTTCTATACCTTTGTCAACTTGATCACGACATATATTATTGTTATCATTCAATTTTCACAAACTTTAAATACTAATAACGTAATAACACATCAGGCACAATGGTACATAACACGACTTAACGCTCAAAAGATGTTTGATCTATTTCTAGTCATTGGCAATACAATAATTCTACAATAATCATCAAAATTGAAAAACATCTACAAATGTAATCCTTTTGTCGATATCATCAATAAAATTTTGAAATTCCATATAGGGCGTTTATTAACAAATTCTAAATTTGTTTATATATTTTTGGCATTTTCAACTGCACCAGAACAATAACATAAGTAATAGTGAGGTTAGCAAACGTGAAAATCATGCTATGATCAATATTGAAGAAACCCCAGGCTGTAAATCGTGGACATCTACTCGAACATTGTTTTGTCAGAATAAACAACTGCTTCTTCAAAATAGCATCTCTTGAATACTCAAACTGTTGAAGCATGTTGAATGATATATTCACAGTGCGTTTGCCTTCGTTTGTGAGGCGTTCACAAAGATGAGTATGAATCAATCCTCTAAACTGAAATAAATAGGAAATTTAAGTAATTTAAGAAATTATATTCATTTGGTATTGTACTAACGATCACGTAAGAGGACCAAGCATAAATTCCAGTAATATCAATAGAATTCTTATGGCCCAGCATAAAATCCAACATTGATAGAATATTTATAATCTCGTACAGTTTTACTAAGAATGTTTCAAACCCAAAGACGTTGTTAAAAAGCTCCACTGCATTATTCACTAAATTGTGCTCGTGGATAAGTTTCTTTACCAAAAGCTGTTGATTTGGTTGCGTAGGCAACTCCTCCAAAGTTTTATTCAACGTTTTTAATCGACTTTGCGCCAATATAATGAAAAGTAATCTTGTTGTGTTGAGAGCTTGATTGCATTCAAACGAATAAACTTCAATACATCCTGGCAGAATGTACATTCGATAATTTTCCAATTTCATCATAAACATGACCACTAATCCAGTCGCGATTATTATAAACAACACATTTGACATCAGTGCATAGTGAATGAGATACTTGTATGGTAACTTTGTACTGCTCATGAAGTGAAGAATTTGTGTAAGCTTCTCCACATTGATCGTTTGGTTGCATAACATACAGAAGGCAATGGCGAAAAAGACCAATAAATCGCCGTAGAACTTGAACGCGCTGTCGTGAAACTCTGGCGGGGGTTTGTTGAAACACGCTGTGAGTATTATCACTAAGGAGTAGGTGATTGAGAAGAGAAATCCTCGCAGTTTATTTGGAGTGAACTCTCGGAGTTTCTTGTTGAATATCGGAAATAATCCAATGTAATAATTGAATGTTTTGTAAAGTTCTAATTTGTCAGCCATTTTATGTGGATTTAGGCAGAGTAGAGTTGAAACACTGAAGAAGGAAAACAAAATGTGAAAGGCATGTCTATCATGAAGGGAAAGCGAATAATGTTAATATTGACATTATTGACACATCACAATGGGAATTAATTCAAGTGCCTACTTCAAGTTTATTTGCTAATCGCTAATGATGTTTATCATAATTTGGTTGTTTTGATGCTTCTGTCATTATTTATTCGTTATTAGTGACCTTATTGTACTTAACACAATGGTGACATTGTGATAGTGAGATTTTTTTTTAAATTTTGGAATGTGAATTCTGTATTTCTGTATTTCACATTACACATTACAATCGTCAACTTGGTTTATTCCACATAGGCAACTTTAATTGCACCATGACGATCATATAGGAAGAAGTGAGGTTAGTAATCGTAAAAATTGTGCTGTGATCGAAATTGAAGAATCCCCACGCTGTAAATTTAGGACTTCTATTCGTGCTTTGCTGGGTAAGAACAAATAGTTTATTCTTCAAAATGACGTCCACCGAATACTCGTACTGTTGCAGCATATTATATGCCAAACTAACCGTACGCTTCCCTTCATTTGCCAGTCGTTCACACAAATGTGCATGAAGCGCTCCTTGGCTCTAAATAGGATTTCTTCAAGTTAGCAAATAATTAACTAGATTTCAATCAAGAATCAACTTACACAGACGTAAATTGCCCATAGATATATCCCCGTCATATCCACTCTCTTTTCATCTCCAAGAACAAAATCCAACACAGAAAGAAGATTGAGCATTGCATACAGTGTCACCAGTAACGTTTCGAATCCAAAGACATCATTAAACCGCTCCACAATATCATTCACTAAGTTATGCTCTTGAATCACACTGGACACCAGCAAGGGATGCGGTCGAAGTGGCAACTCCACCAAATTCATATTCATCGTCGACAATCGACTGTGTATCAACACAATAATTAATAATCTCGTAGTATTAAGAATGAAGAAGCATTGATAGGAGTAGATGTCCATAATAGCTTTCAAAATATAGCAATGAAAGTCGTCCAGCATCAACATGAAGTTCAAGGTCAATGCAATGGAAACACCAAGAAACACTACATTCATCCCAAGAGCAACATTAAAGAGATACTTAAAGGGTGACTTTGCAACGGCCAGGGCCACAAACTGGAATATCTCAGTGAGCCGTCCATAATGCAAGATGTGGTTGCATACCATCCAGGAAATAACCACAAGATGCATCACCAAGTCTCCCAGGAGTTTCAATGGACTAAGGTAGAAATCTTCTGGGCTACATATGCAGTATCTTGCGACAATGACCATCGAAGAATATATCATGCTCAAGCTCACGGCACGAAGTTTACTTTGCATGAATTGTTGTTTCTTTTCGTTCCATTTTGGGAATAATCCCATGAAGTAGAGGAACTGTTTGTAGAACTTTAGGTTATCCAACATTCTTAGCGGGGTTTTGTTTGCTGCTTTGTTGTTAAATATCTACAAGAAAACAGATAAAATAGATGCACAACTCAACGTAACCTCAAATCATAACCTCACTTTTAACTACTTCTATAATATTAGCAATCTTACCGATTTAGAGCTGATAATACTGTACGGCATAACTTTGTGTTGCATTTTCATTTTCTCCGTCATTATTCTTCAATTACAGCTTATTTTGATCAATCTGGGTCTCTAGAAATGTTGTAGATATTGACTTTTTTTTACATCACTGAGGTTTACATTTAGTTCCGATATGGGATATATAAATTACTAGTTTGTCGATTGTCAGGGAAGGACTGTCTATAATAAACCGTCTAAGCATAGATTGTCTTTCTTCTCTGTAATATTTTATCCATTCCAACATTCCAAGTATATAATTATACATTAAATATAAATGAATGTATGAATCAATACCGCTACATTTTAAACGACCTGAAAGTATGAATGCTTGAAAGTAGAAATATAACGTGTAGGTTATTATTTGACGAAATATAAAAAATGTATTCATAGTATACTTTTTAATTGCAATTATTATAAAAGAATGTACAAAGAATCTCGAAAACTAGCAGGTGTACAGATCTTTTTCGGATGATATTTGTTCAGAATTTAACTTACTGAAAATTTGCAATAAATTTATACATATTTTAAAATTATCTTTCCATTTCTACAATTAAGTACCGCTTATTACACGTTTGTAAAATACTTCATTAAAGGAGTAATTAAGAAGTTCAAACTGTTATATCTGGAGAACCATTAAGTATTGAACCTTCGTGAATTGAAACTTTTCTTATTTTTTTGATCTCCCCTATATCATCCACCTAGCTATAGGTTTTTATTAACATCTTGTATAGGTATAAATTAGGTTCTAACATCAAATGTAAAAAAAATCGTGATGTGATCCTCATTTATTATCATTAAGAAATTAAGATTACATATTAAACATTAGTACAATTGGAAAAATTCTCATTATTATACATTGATGGCACCTTCAGCTGCACAATAACAATAATATAAGTAGCAGTGAGATTGACCAACGTGAAAATCATGCTGTGATCGATATTGAAGAATCCCCATGCCGTAATTCTAGGACTGCGCATTGAAGCTTGCTGCGTCAAAATGTACAGTTGCTTTTTCAAAATGGCGTCGGTAGAGTACTCGTAGTTTTGCAACATATTGTACGCTAAATTAATAGTATATAAGCCTTCGTTCGCGAGCCGCTCACACAGATGTGCATAGAGCACTCCATGGCCCTGAAAGAAACAACGAATTTGCTTGTAATTAAGATACGGTTGGGGTGAGAAGCACTTAGAACTTACACAGACGTAAAAAGACCAAGCAAATATAGCAATCGTCAAATCTACGTCAATCTGACTATTCTGAGGCACTAGCAAAAAATCCAACACTGCGAGTATATGCAATACCTCGTACACCTTCATTAACAGGGATTCAAACCCAAATACTTCATTGTACAGATTGACAACATTATTAACCTGATTATGTTCCTCCATTATTTTCGACACGAGCAACGGATGCGAATTACTTTGTCCGGATAAATCTACCAACTTTTGATTTAATGTAGATAACCTGCTTTGCATCAGCATCATGAAGAGGAGTTTTGTTGTGCAGATGATGTGATTACATTGTAAAGAGTAGGCATCCAGTAAAATTGGCAGTAGGGACAAGAAGAAATTCTCAGTACGCCATATAAGAGTATGGACGATGAATCCAAGCGATATAATCATGAAGATAACATTCGTCAGAATGGCGAGGTTGATGATGTTGAAGAAAGGTAGCTTTGCGTCGTCCAGAAGGTGTACGATCTGCGTCAGCTTGACAGAATTAGACGTGTTGTGAGTGATCATCCAAGAGATGATCACTGCATTCATGACAAAATCACTGATAATTTTGAATTTTCCGTCGTGGAAACGCGTTGGATGAGCGAGAAATAACGCTGATAAAAACACAGCTAACATGTAAGCTGTGCATCCAATAAATGCTTTGAGTTTACAGTTTTTGAATTGTTTGGTTTTCTGGTCGTACTTGGGAAAAAGCCCCATGTACCGGACACAATTTTTGAAATATTTTAAATGATCGGTCATTTTGGGGCAGTTCGTTTTTCCAGTTTTACTTTGCAATGTTCCAGGACGACTGCGAAGGGCATGCTGTACAGTCGTGTATAGTTAGGTATAATATTGACTTTTGTGTTATTAAGCTATAATTTCGATAAAAGAAAACAAACATAATTTATGATAGTTTGTTTATTGTTCGGAATACGCTGAATTCAAGTGATAACAAAACATGTTATGTTAAAGTAGCAATTTAATGATGCTTGTATAGGAATATAGGCTAATGTTTACTTTTAAGTAGTTATCTCGTTATTAGTATTTTGTGCGTTTTATTGCAATGTCAAAACAATTGAGGCTTCCCAACAAGAACATTTCAAGAACAATAATTAAGACATAATGATCATTTTTGACATAGAATTCATTCGAAGTCTATTCTGTCTTATGGTATGGATTGCTAGTAGGGTATTGAAACGAATTTGGCAGATTCGAGGATATAAGGACTAGATGTCACTAGTTACACAGGAGTCTGAGATGTAAAGTCGCTAGCGAGCTCGCGATACCACGTATTCACGTAGTATACAGAGTGTCAGAAATAGAATTCCACAAGGTGTTGCAATAAAAAATTTAAAATCATTATACCCGCAAGCAAGGAGTACATTAAACCATCATTGAAACAATTTCAACTAATACAGGGTATGAGAAACAAAATTCCACAGGATGTTGCAACAAATTTCGTCGTTTAACACCTGATCTTGGCCAGTGCTCATTTGTTCTCTTGAGTCTTGAGCGTTAAACTCGTTAAAATGTACTGGAATCTAAACTCTAATACACATTTGAATGCCCTTATCAAAATTATTTTAAACAATTACTTTCTTATTTCTTCGTGCATTGTAGTAGAATAAACTCGCCGATTCTGGATCACTTTTAGGACCTCCCACCACTTCCCACCGATCGATGTCATTGGTTGCCATGCCTACTTCAACCACTTGCACTGTCAGCTCGTAGTAGAAATCGCCAATACCAAGGAGCAAGGACTGAAGCCTTTGGCTGATGCCAGCGGATTGACACCGATGGAGGCGCACATATCTTGGAACTGCTTACGGAACTCGGCGTTTTTGCGTATTTTATGCTTGTGATTGGTGGCAAACTCCTCCAGGTTGGTGCGGAACACATCCAGTTGCTTGGTCATCTGCTCTAATTGATTTTCATGAATTTCATTGCCTTTGTCCTTGTATTTTTCCTGTTCGAGCTTTTGCTTTTGAATTGCGCCCACTCCCGCACGTCTTCTCATATTTACACAGGTTTAATTAAACG
>JARJDQ010010138.1:0-21891 GCA_030264215.1 Geostiba sp. GC000077 | reverse complement strand
AGTAACGTTGCTATGCAACGTTGCAAACTTCTAGAAAATAAGCAAAGAGGACTAGGCAATTATGATTATGGTGCGCATGGGCGCACATATCTTATCATAACTCGTTATGGATTTCACTATCGATCTTGTTCCTTTTGGCATTAGATTCACAATTAAATAGGGAATTCAACAATAACTATAGTGTTAAAAAAACTAAAGAGTACAACTAACTAAAGAGTAGGAAATTGTGTGTACTTCCAATAGAGATGTTTCTTACGAAGTGTTTATAATTTTAGACTTATAAGCAAAAAACAGAAAAAAGGTACTTTTTTTGCAATGTAGGATTCAGCACCCCAAAAAAGATAAAGAAGTCAAGAAATTAAAACTACCCCAAAACTTTCCTGCGAAAAACCTAATTTGACTGCATATTACATTACGAAATTTAACTAAATAGGTAAATGTTCCTCATTCCAAAATGGAACAAAACGCAGCGAACTTAATTTGGGCGAGTAATTATTTTAATGCACATTTATTTTGACTGGGGGGCGGAAAAAGTCGACTAACAACGTCACAGAGTGAGGGTCGTCAAGGGGGCAGCCGGCATATTGGGGAAATGGGGACAAAAGCAACCCTGTGCGTCCTGCGACGTCTCATCAACATCAGCATAAATAGCCTCGACACGGCTATGTTGTTGCCTCGTCCGCAGCGAGGGGGGGCGGGAGTTTAAAGGGTGGTTCGGCTTGTTCAAACCGTGTGTGCGCCGCGCGAGCGGAGAAGCACATACAGGTACTTTACAACCGGCGGTTTCGGTTTGCAAATGATGACGCCGCCGCCGCCGCCGCCCCGCACTACACCACACCGCACCGCCAGCGAGAGAGCGAATTGCAAACACACTAAGCTCGAATGCAAGTGTAGTTTACGCATATCGCCGGCCCGCGCGCCGTATCTGTGTGCTCGTGTGCAATTTTCAGTTGAATGATAATGATAACGGGGTGACTAATTAATAGAGGTATTATGGTAATCGCATGTGGGGCGGCGCGGCGGCCCGCATGTACGTGTCGCCCCCTGCGACCGCGACCGTCGCACAGTCATCATGCGCATTGCTATTGCCAATGCATCACAAAAACGCAACAACGCAATGTCCACATTTATCACTTCGCAGCTGATGTTGTTGCATTCAATTGGCCGCCAGCGGAGCTCACCCTAACACCCCTCCCACGCCTCACACCCATTCGAATCAATGATATTGTAATAGATCGAACGTGCCTGATGCGAATGCCGAAACTTTCCAACGCGTTCCGCTCGAATGAAGCCCGAATGAAAATTTCCGCCGGCCAGAGCCGCATGCCCTTCGAATTGATATAAACGATCGGCATTTGTTTTAATGCCACCCGCGGCGTCACCGTTTTTCACACGGCGCGGCGCATTGCAGCCGGCGGGCGTCGCGTGTTCCTCATTAACGTGAAATTGTTTCATAATTGGTATCAATTGTCGGCTATTAATTGCCGTCGCGCGGCGTGCGGCATCGAACATTTGTTTGAGTTGAAATCGCTCGATGCTTGGAGCAATGGGCTTGGAAGCAATTTTAACTTTATTACGACGCATTATGATGTAAATAATGCGGTCGTGCGACGCGTTCGCTCGAAAATTAGGCGCAAATTGAATTATATTGCGTTACATTTTATCAATATAATTATAGCGCAAATTATGCGCGCCCAGCCACAGCGTCGCGATGCGATCAGGCGCTGATTAGATAATAGTATAATTCCTCCTAATTGGATCGTAATCAAATATAATTTACACATTCATCTCTGCATTATCGGCGAATATCGATGAGCATATTAATCACCCTGGGCACATGTGCTGCCAGGGCCGTTAAATAATAAAAGCGTCCCCCCAAAAGAGATGAAATTGTTGAATTTAAATTAAATTAATTACCAAATGATCACACAGCCAGTGTTGACGTTTTATCGCTTTGTGTGTAATATCCTAATATCGACTAAGAAATGGAAGGTTTGTATGTGTTAGCTTGAACGAGCTGATGGTTTTGGATTCTTATATAACGGCATTTGCTCTTCGAGCAAACAAGAAGTGCACATATTGATATAGCGATTTTTAGGGTTGTGAGTAGTGAATATGAATGCCTCAATTCTCGAATTCTTTCTTCCTCCCAATCCCAAGCAAACGTGGATACTGAATATACTATAATGTTTAATTCAAGTGCACAATTACATTTACCTCGCCACCAAGGAGCCAAAGACGAACACCAAACGACGAACATGGAACATATTTGTTCGGAGTCAGAGTGTACTTACATGTACTTATTGTATTCTCAATAATTGAAATGAATTTTCCTGGATGCAGGGCATTTCCAATGAAAAAAGTAAAACTTCTCCCAACGGAAAGGATTTTTCAAGAAACTATTGAGAGCACACAACGCGCCGTGAGCAAGACCGGAGTCCGGGTCCCTCGATAACAAAGAGTAAACAAGGAACATGGAGAGGAATCGACAAGAATGTAGTTCATGTTTGAACATTATTAAAATATTGCGATAAATAAGAAAAACGAGGTCCTTTCCTGTTATCCCCAGCGCGTCAGCGGCGTGTGATTTTTTCCTTTTGCGCTCGCACGATGTTTGCTTCCCGCCCAACTCCCCCCCCCACCCGTGCGTAGTTATGTCTGCTTATTTCTGTTATACGCGTGATTTTTCCTTCTTTCTTTCGTTGGTGGTGTGAGTGTATGATTTTCCTTGCTACTACATAGTTTTGCAGTCTTTCCTCCGAGCGCTCCGAGTATGTGCGACCAATGCTCGAACATCATTGCGCAAATCTATTTTTCTTCGCCCACATTCTCGCATCCTTCGCAAACGCGAAATAAATGATAAAGCGGAGGCGAGCGCTAGTAAAAAAAAGAGTAACGCAACGGCGGTAATGTCCTGCTTGCCGGCGCTGCGACGAAAGGAGGCAAAGATTGATGGAGAGCATAAAAATAACTGTTTAAAGGGACCGTTGTTTCATTACGCGCAAACATGTTATGTACAAACTGTCACACATATTTTTCGGACCTAGGATATGTCGGACTTGCGTTGGCAGTTCTTAAATCTTGATATCTCATTTCTAAAATGTGAGGCGGAAACATTTTTACTGAGATATTCACGTGGTAGAGTGATTTGTGATTTATTCAAGAAGATCTCTAGATCATGAATGTTTTGACAGGATTGGTAGGTAGGCACCTACCTAGATCTAACACACCTCGCTATCGAATAGAATGCCGTAAGCTTTTAACGAGAGCTGTGAACATAAAACGCAAGAACTCGAGGCTCAAGGAGCGTTTTACGTAGTACATATGTATAAGCGTTTACGCTCCTTCCTCTTTGAACCCCACCTATTTATATTCAGGGTACCAAAACAAATGGCGCGGGTGAAATTTGTTTTTTTTGCTCTCGCACCCTGCGTCGTAATTCAGACCATTCACAACGACCCCCGACACCAACGCCAAAGTGCTGGGGGGCATATTTATGACCATTCATTTAAAATTTCATCAAAATTAGTATTATGATTAAGATAAGCAGCAATTTATTCTGTGTGGGCATAAAAAATGTGCGTGGAACGAAATCGGGGGGAAAACTAAAAAAACGAAGTAACGCGGGGGCGGCGTGCCGGCGCACGTCACACGTGACATGGAAAATGAGGAAATAAAACAAAATACGGAAACGCCGAGAGGGGCAAAGCGGTGCGTAAACTTCAAAGAAGTATAAATAATCGCGAAGAAAACGGGAAACGGTAAAATAGATAAAAGAGAATGCGAAATGTGGGAGGGCGGACGAAGGTGGGTGCAGATATTGCCGAGATGAAGAAAAATATATGAAATATTTATAACACTATTTGGCGAAAAGCGGAAAAGGTGGAACGCCAATGAAATGAATAAGAACACAAGGCACTAGTTCCTGCTGCGCGCTGCCGCACGAGCATGGCAATCGAACGATGAAATAGAAAAACTTAAAATATTTTCTTTTCGCTGGCGCGCACCTTCATCCATACTTATGACTCCGCCACTCTACGCTCCAGTTCCAGTTCCAGTTCGGCGTTCTAAGGATTCAGGGGGCGATAAGTTCGGGGGGGCGCTCGTTCTACGTGCGGTTATTTTCATTTTTATTTTTATGTTCGCTTCGCATGTATGTTTACGCTGGCAGGCTGACGGATTGATTTATGTTGTATTTTTCGGTTATTCGCATGAGGTGGAAATACGTCATCGCCCCCCATCCCACCGCTTAATGGCCATTTCACCACCCCCGAAACACTGGAAACATTCACGAAGATATATAATATATTTTTGGCACTTTGGCAGGCCCTGCCACGCATTCGCTTTACCTGAACCATTTTAAGTCAGTATCCCTATCCACTTAAATTGGAAGCGAAGGCGCACTGAGGATTGGATTTTGAAGAATAATTGATCCAAAATATGTAACTCATTATCACCCAAAAACTACAATAGAAATATGTACAATCGAAAATTTTATGATCTTTGTTAATTTAGAATATCGTTATCCTTCAGGGATTATGAAGGATTTTCTATCCCATATGAATTACATGTATCGTGATCTAACTATAGGCAACTCATTTCACTTGCACGCAATAAATACGAAAACCAAGCTGGTAACAGTTTTGTTTAAAAGCTTGTTGATTTTTACATTGTGTTGTGTTAGATTTTAAAATGCAATCTCAACATTTCAAATTCAAAGAAAACTCACAAAATCAGTCCAGAAATAGCAGAAATAGCTTTGCAAATGAAATGCAAAGGAAGTTAAGCGAAGTTAAGTGCAACTGTTACCAATATGAGTTTTAGCTAGCACACCAGTCACGATTTCGTTTTCCAAAGGAGGACTTAAATGCTCCAGACGACAATTGCCAAATACATTAGCATAAACAATAATTATCCATTAAAGTCAAGGATTAACATTAGAACAAGCAGTCGTTGATATTGGACGTACTGAATTCAGTCTTGGCCTAACTTAAGTTGCATTGATTCGTGTTCGGAACATTGAAGGGGGTTTAATAAGTCCTTCATTTAATTATGAAATATTGTTAAAAATCAATTCAAATTCTACGTGGCCATTCAAAATCCAAATCCAAAGATTTGGATCGATTAATAAATTTGATCTAAATGTTGAACACCTATTACAGTCCGTAACAAGATATAGTGTTGACTCTCATTAGTATTTTATTTTGTATATTTTATTTTCATATGTTAGGGTGCTATAAATTTTGGGTTCGGCAGGTATAAAACTACATTTTTGTAGGCGCTGAAGCCCACCTAGTAAAATTTTTGGTGCCTTGGGTAAATACTGAGTCAGTCTCTGCACGCACCAAGTGAGTCATGCTTCTTTACACTGCGTGTTGTTAATTGCGGTGCGCTGCAGTTGGCTATTTAGCAGATCAGCAGATGCAATTACAAGTCGAGTGTGTAAAATGATAAAAACTGCACGCCGCTGCGCAGCGCAGTGCATTTGTAGAGGGGCGGGCGTAATCGAATTCGTGTAATATGATTAGGTATCGAAAGTATATTTCATTTGGAGGACTGGCACTGCAGCAGTGCGGACGTAATGATAACGATAGGTAGGGGTGGTGGGCTTGGAGGAGATGGGGCGATGCGCTCGGTCGCTGCAGCGGACAGCCGCGCGCTGGGGCCCGTCCCATGAAGGATGGACTCGCAAACGAGCGTCGAACAAGCCGCCGCCGCCGCCGCCGTCGAGAGCGCCGCTGCCATTCCAGACAGATAAAAACACTCGTCGAGTTTTATATGAAGGGACGCCGCAATGCTTCCCGGAGCCCGTCTGTCAGCGGACATGCTGACGGTGGATTAATGATCACACGGGCGGTGGCGGTGGCAGTGGCAGTGACGGTGTGGCTGTGAGATCGCGTCCCCGATGTGTGCGTGTGTCCTGTAGATTTAATGATCACGTCGCGATCATGATCTGCCCCGAACGTCGTCGCGGAATTGAAGAATGGTGCGCCGCATGAAGAATAAATGAAGGCGACGCGGCGACATGCCAACTGCCAACGCCCGCGAAGATGGATATTTTTTTTTTGCCGCCCGCCAGTGGATGTTGTTTTGTTGTTTTCCGCGAAGCGGCGAAGATGAAGTTGAAGACGTCGCCGCCTCGCCAACGTTGACTAATGAGCGCCCGTTTCGCAGCGGAAATGTAAATGACGTTAAGGACGCGCCGGGGGCCGTCGGGGCGAAATTCCGGCCTGCGCTCCGCGCCTAGCACACGTGCGAGAGGTGAGGGTGGCGCCCGAAAAATTAAAATTAGAAAATCCCAACGCCGCGGAAGACAATAAACACGCCCAATTTCACCTCCACGTTCACATTATTTATCAACGAAGCGCGTTTGGCAACTCATTTTACACTTCCGCCCATGGGCCTTGCAGGCGTCCCCTTCCCGGAAAAAGTCTACTTCTCCCGAAGTAGACAACACACTAAATTTCACCCTTCAGAACATTTCTCAGTCATATTTCAGATAATTTACTTTCGGCGTTGAACACACGTGGAGTGCGTGGCGTACACAAAAACTTATTTAATCGAAAATCTCGGTCCTCGACGTTCCGGGTGTTGGAAGCCTGGCATTGGCACTGGGACATTAGTCCCTTTGGTTGGGGAGGGGGTGGAGGGTGGAGGGCGACATGAAAAAAACCGGCATCATATGCTTGTATTCATTTAAGTTGACTTAAAGTAGATTAGGCGCGGGCAAATCCGACCTGCATAAACTCCGGCCTTCGTTAATTACAAAAAGGGTTCGACTATTAATTAATCCTTTAGTTACCGCGCCATCCTCGCACTATTTTCCTGCGCTACGCTGTCCCGAACATATTCCCCATATTCCCGATTGCATTGTACTCGGAGCGGGTTCTCCGTGAATGGGAATTTATCCCGCTCCCGGGTCACAAACAAAATGCATTGAGATGTGAATTTCGGACGATCAAAAAAAATCTTATTAAAAGGGTTGTATCTGTGTCTGTTGATACAAGCCATGAGTCGTCTAAAACATAGAAGTAAAACCTTCTTCAATGTAACAGAGCAATGAAATGTTTAGAGTACATTTGTGCGTTGTGTAAATGATTTAACGATGTGCGCGGAATGAGGCGGCGATAAGGGTGTTCTGGTGTGTGGCAACCCCATGGCGGGACATTATCGCGGCGGCGGCGTAATCTGGCGACACAATCGTTCGCCGCTTATTACTTCCGATACATAATCCACGTATAATGTTGCGATTTTGTTAAAGTGGCAGTCGGCGTGGTTTTCACGAATTAATCATACTGTATAGTTCATTACAACATCCCTATAGCGCGAACTTTCCTTTAGTTGTAGTATTTTTGCACGGCAAATCGAAAATTCGATTAATAATTATTTCAAATTAATATATTTGCATTTTGAACATTTCCCACACTCTCATCCTCTGCCCATTGGTATGCAACTATATTACAACATATAAATTTCAAAATCGTTCCGATTGAAACGGCTGATTCGGCGGAATGATTACGCATGATTACACATGATTAAATTATCGTTTTGACACGTTTTCATTACACGTTCATGTTTTATACAAATGCCCGGCGGTAGTACCACCAACAGCGTGCGTCCTGGAAGGATTAACGACGCTCACAAACATTTCCCTGCCCCCTGCCCCCCCAGCCCAAATTCGGCAAGTTGTAAATAATTGAAACGATTTGTAAGCGCCAGTGGTACAGTCGCAGGCGGCTAGTGGCAGCCGCCTAATGGCCGAATGGAAATTGCATACATTACTAATTAACTGTATGAAACTCCCAACTACATAAATATATGAACATTAATTAATAATGGATACGCCCGGCGGACGCTTTGTAATCGCTTTGAATTGTAATAATAGTTAACGTTTAATTAATTATGTGTATTTAATCATTTACCGTTGGTTGCAATTTCCATTCTTGTCCTAACTGTGATTGCATGTTCAATGTGTCGAGACGAAATTGCAGTGTAACCGAAGTTTATGATTTTATGAACATAGTGGAGCCACCTCGCGGAGAATGCGCTGACTTTTACAGGTTTCCAATGGAGTTGCCTGAAACGTGGAACAGCGAGCACAGCTAGGGGATGCACTGTAGGGGTAGCTGCTAGTAGCGCAACCTGTAGAGCGGTTCGTATGGCGTGCGGTAGCAACTTGAAAAGCAGTGTTTCCGAGGAGTTACCTCCGTTGGCCGCTAGGTGGCGCCCACCGCTTGCCTTGGCTGGATGATCAGATTTGGCGTATGCGCGAATCGAATTTGTGAATGGAATTGAATTGGAAGTGCGTATTTTCAATGTTCGGCACTGTATTTCACGCCGGCAGTCGAGACGAAGATAATTATATCAATTAGAAATTGCCGAACGGGAATGCTGGGAATGTCGCGCAATTAAAAGCGAGAATAGGGCCGCCGCCTCCGCTCTCGAGTGCTTTGGCGGCGGGCGCAATTCGGGCGCGGAATTCAGGTGCATAATTGAGCATTTTTCATTCGGCGCAACATCGTTTCCACCTGTTTTTTGCGCCACCCCTAACGAGTTTAATGGAACGTAACGTGATTATTCACGAGCGGCGCGCGCCGAAGATGGGGGGCGGACGCCGGCTCGTTAGCACTCGCCGCTGCCATGTGCCATTATCTTTATATGTCGAGTTCGACTAATTGTCACGCTGCTTGTTTTTTTCGAACCCCTCCGCGTTTTAAATTTGCCAATTGGGCGCGTGAGGGTGGCACCAACTGTATAAAGTAATCGAAACCGGACCCGGACATGGCGATGGACGACGTCGCAATGGCAGCGGCACCGGCGGCGGCAGTTGGTAATTCTTTACAATTGCCATGTTTTCGCTGGGCATACGTGCGGAAAGCGTCCGTGCCAGCCGCCGCCGCCGCCCGCCGTCTTCGTCGCGTGGCGTTTTTGAATGCGCAGCGGGCGCTGCGAATCGGAAGCAGATTACGGATTTGGCGCGGATTGCCGCCAGCCTCACGACTCTAGTCCACTATTAGCCGACAGCTGGGTATTAACAAGGGAGCGGCTGTGCGTCCCTTTTCCGGCCCGCCCGGCGCCGTGTGATCTTTACGCTGTTGATTTTAATCGAATACAATTAACTCACAGGCGCAGCAATCAATAACGCACCGCTGATCAGGCCGAAGCACAAAGTCTCACCTGCAACAAACAAACATTCATTATAATTATACGATGCGCTCAAATTGCGAGCGGGATCGCAGGAAGGAAAAATACGCCTCGCGGCAGCGCGCGCGTGCGCGCACAAAGGTAGCAGCTGACTAATAAGCTTATTGCAAAATCGGGCAAACGCAATTAGTGCGCCAAACCGATGTAATTAACAATTAATACGCCGCCGGAGCGAACTGCACCAAATGGAAAGTACGGAAATTGCTTCGTATGCGAGAGGCCACAGAAGAGGCGCGCGCTGGGGAACGGGAATAACGATAAAATTAATTTATGAATCAATCAATTATTAGCGCGATTCGCACGACCTCCTCGGCCGCAAGCATCCGAATCAGGATATCATCGCGCGGGCGCGAAATATGAATATTGCAATAACGCTTTTAATATGAAGCCGAGCGGACGATAAATTTACATAAAATTTAATTGAATTAATGCCGTTTGTGGGGTCGGCGCGGCCCGGCTTACGGAATCCGATATTAAACGTGCCAAAGTTCAGTCCGGATAGAAGGCCCACGGGCGGAAAACCATTGTTTTCTTTTTGTGCGCGTGAAAAACAACAAAGTCGTAATTATTGCTGCTCGCGCTCGTAACCAAATTAATATCGCAATAAAAACAGTGAACATTTGCACACGCACGGGAGGGTGAGGAGGTGAGGACGGAAGGAGGTAATAGAAGCGGCGAACGCGGTGTGAATGGGGCTGCAATTGTACGGTGCCAAATCGAGTTTGAAACGCTCGCCAGCGTTTCCAATAATTCGCCCGGAGGGCCGGTAGCACCGACGTGCAAACTGCAAGGACTGCAAGGAGCGATTGATATTGATGCAATTGGAAATTACGGCGGTCGCGTGTGCGTCGTAATTGCTTCCTTCTGTTTTCATTTCGTGCGCGGCGCGATGAATTTTTCAGCGCTGCACAACGCAAACAGCGCAAAATGCCCGGTTTCGTGGAAACGTTTTCATTTTTCCAATTTGTCAATTTCCAAAGTGTACAGTGTTAATTTCTGATGCGCTGTGCTACGAGAGTCTCTTGACAGCCTGCGCGATAACACACATACACTAGGTTCTTCCACGTTTGCAGCATTGCGGAAGGCGGGGAAAGACTGGAAAGCTTGGAAGAGACTCGAGCACGACGGCAACCGTGCGTCGTAAACCCCCGCGTCAAAGAAGCGTTGCATTATCAGCGAAGATAGCACGGACGCGACGTCGAGAGGAACTAAGAAATTAAGAGCGCGAAATGATGAAGAAGCAAAATAGGCAAAGAGTGGAGCCGTGTAAAAGCATCCTGCATGGCGCTTCCACCACCGCCGCCGCATTGTTGAGAGCTGATGACTGCACGAGATCGTTGGTAAAGGTCGCGGGCGCCGACGAGGGAAGAGATAATTGAATTTTGAATTTTAAAAGCGCGGCAATGCATAATCATTATTAAGCATATGCAAGCAAAGTGCAGGCAACATTTTTGACGCAGAAAGCTTTGAAATCTTTGGCAAAGCCCGGATCTGCGCTCCTAAAGTGATTCCAACTATCAATAGAGGATGGAGGATGGAGGATGAGGACCAAATGGGGCAATGCTGAAGCTATTTATTCCGATAAAGTCGAAGGGGATTTATACAAAGTGTAAAGTTTTAACGTCACACGTAAACCGGCCAAATGCACATCGGGGAAGGGCAGCTTGGAGCCGGGAAGGGTAGTAATCTAAATCCAAATCTGGGAAAACACCATGTGATTATTAGCTCTCCGCGCCCCCGGACGACAAAGTTTTAATCGGAAACGGAAAAATGCGCAATCATGCGCACATAAGAAAAACATTCAAGTACTTAGCAACTTCTTCACCTAAATGTTGCTATAGCTTTGTAGACCTGTAGACGGAATAGGAATAGGGGAAGGGGAAGTTCGAAATTATGAGTTGTTGCGTTCTAGGTTGTGCCCTCACGGAGGAAAATGCAATTAATTTCAATCATATTGCGATCGTTGCAATCCGGCAAAAAAATCCGCAATAAATAAAAACGTCTTAGTCGACGTCTCCGGGGCGAATGTGCAGGAGATGCTAGCAAACGAAGGAGGAAGGACATCTAAAAAGATTAGACATGAAAAGCGCGTTCACGCTTGATTAGACCTCGGCTCCCTCGGCGGCCAAGGGGACAGTCCTCCTTAAAAAATCACCCCCGTTAAATTGCATAATTTCGATTGAATTACTTAGTGGGATGCCGGCGGGCGGAGAGGCGGAGACATTGGGCCCCAGGCCCTCACACACACTATGTCGACATTTATCGTGTAGTTTTTATTCGCGTCGACTTCGAGATGGACGCCCGAAATCAAAGAGCAAATTGCGTAATAAAGGCACCCCTTGTGCAAGACGGAATGCGCACGGCCCGAATATCTCTGCTGTCCCAGTCCCCCCGTTCGCGTCAATCTCCTCCTCCTCCTCCTCCTCGTATAGTCTTCCGGGGGGGTGTCTCTTGTCGGGGGTCCCGGCGTTGTTGGCATAATTAAACCTCGCACACATGACAGCTCACAGTCGACTCCGGTGCAGGCACACATTCAATGTGTGCGTGAATGGAATCGTACATTTTTGCAACAGCGGCTTAAAGAGGCAACACTAATATTGGCGGTAAATTTTATCATGTAGCAGATAGCAGATCAAAATTGAATGCTGAATGCCGGAGTGACACACGGCACCCAACACCCCACCGTCCCCACCGTCCCCACCACCCCCACCGCATTGTGCGTGCGGTAGGAATAAAATCACAATGTGGAAGTGTAATAACCAACCCTTCGGGGAGGCTGCACGCTGCACGTCCTGCGCGCCTTGTCACATGTCAATCTTTATTAGCGACCGGGACCGAGCCATGCAAATGCCGCCCGCCGGCGGCAAGTCGCCGAATTGAATGCAACGGCAATGAATGCTATGAAAACATGCATGAAGCACATTTGTTCCGGAATCAGCGACTCAATCAGGCATTCCTTTTTTTAGATTCCTTCTTTTTACAACTGCCAACTTCCAACTCCGGGGGCAAAAAAAAAATCAAAGATTTAGCGCTAAATTATTCATGGGCCACCTGTGCGATTAAGTTGCTTATACCAGTCGGTTGTCGGACGTTGTAAATCATTCAAAATAAACGTGCAGGACGCCGGGATTCGAGCCTGCGAATTTGAGGGCCGCTGGAAAAAAAACAACCTGAATAAAACAGTGCGCATCGCGTCCAATTATTAAGTTTCACATGAAAGCGATGGGGCCGTATCGACGGTGGCGTATAACCGTGCATAGCTTATCTGCGGGCCGCCGGCGGCAAAAAAGGTCGACAACTTACGGTGAAATAAATAGCCGCGCCGCGCTGGACGATAGGAAATAAGGGAAATGCGAGGAAAGTTAATCGGGGAAAATAGCGCAAACCCAATTGGCTTAATTTATTAATGTGTTTTTCGGCCGGTCACACTAACCGGGTGCTCGACTGGGAGTGACTGGAAGTCGTCGAGAACTCGGAACGCATTCGGGATGCGGTAGTATATCCCTTGTACAGCAGACCTGCGCCATCCGAATGAAACGAAATGAGCGCCAAGCGCGAGCGCCACACACGCCAGGTAAAAAATGTACTTCGGAAAGGTTGGGGAAATGTGCGTCGATTTACTAGGCGAGAATCCCGGGGACGTCTTTCCCCCAGGCCCCCAAGGCCCCCCGGACTCGGGCATGGCGCAAGTTTCCGCCAGAAATTGTGTCGATATTTCAATCCGAACTTTCCCAAAATGTTATCATCCCGTTGGCTGAGTGTGCACACCATGTGCACACAGTTACATTAATCACGCGTCGCAAATTATCATAAGTAATGCGGGAAGTCTTACTTCTTACTCAACTTTGAAGAAGAACGCGAAAAACGAGTCCAAATTTCGGCCCGAGGAGGCGGAGATGTACTTGCACTTATTATCATCTCTTCAGATTGATTTCCTAGGGCGACCGAGGCGGAAATGGAGTTATATTTTGCGCCGTCCCGTGAAGAGGCAATTTGCCGCCCCCGAGTGTTTTTCCCACATACTCGCGCACTCGAAGATTTCAGGCGCATAGATATTTCATACCTGGCGGTGAGGCTACCCTGGGCCTCGAAATTATTCGACTTTTATGTTACACGTTCGTGTGCCGCACCAGCTTCTTCACTCCGAACGCCCCGAACACGGTAACAATTCATATCATTGCGGGAGTGGGGTAAAGTCACCCCTCGACAGCGGCGAAGTTATTGCATTTTTGTATGCGTGTAACAGTCATAAGGGGACAATTTCGCCGTGCTCCTCCGTGGCGCGCCGCGACTTTTCTCTTTGCCCTCCAAGCGCCTTTCTTTTTTATATTATACTATATAATGCCGCCGCCGCCACTTTTTCCTCTTCTTTGGTGAATAATGCGCGCACGGGTGCATAGTGCACTGGAACGCGGGTGGCGGCGCGGAGATTACCAAAAGATTGCCCAACTGCGATAGGAAATGTACAATACGCCACCATCCGACCTATACACATGCCGACAGTATTTTTATTAGCGTCATTATTTATGCATTCGGCCCCAGCTGCCACCCACAGTTTAAAAAATCAACCTTAATCGTGTGCTCCTGAGCGCATGGTCCTGATTTTAATTTAAAACTTGCGAATGGTATTTGCGAGGCAATCATTTCTTGTTGGGCTGTTGGGCACACGGAAACGAAATAACACACAACCCCCAAAAGAAAAGCCGAAATTAATCTAAATTATTACTATAATGGCTCTTTAACTATTAAATCACATTGGAACAACATGTTTTTTACATTCCTGTAATTCGTACGCGGCAATAAAAACCATTGCGAGGGCGGCGGTGGCGGCGGTGGCGGCGGTGGCGGCGGCGGCGGGCGAACAACAACAAGCGAGGGCACGCTGGGAAAAACACGTCGGACGACACGCGAAACGGCGGATGCACGCAATCCACACGAAGTCGAACTATGAATGAGGCGCGGCACGCAGCAATTGCTTACGACCCTTACGAGATCGAACAATAACGAAAAACCAACAGCCGTCACTAATCAAAAACCCGCGCCGCCGCTGCTAGGGTATTCATAACAAGAACCAGGGCGCGTGCGATTTGTGGGCTCGCCACGAAGCGCTTGAGACAATCACACAACGCACAAACAAAGCCAATGTCAAAGACCACGCAAATCGCGAAGTCATTGTCATTTCACCCAGAGCGGCAGGGCAAGTCACAACAACCAACAAGAGTTTTATTCGTTTTTGCTTCGTTCCGGGGGGCGCGCAATAAAAATAAAGTGTATCTGGCGTATTGGGCCGACATTAGTAACGATTTGGTTTCGGGTCTCGGAAATCTTCGAGCAACGGCCGAGGCATTATTTGCGCATTTATTGCTGTCGTTCCATGCGCCCGAGGCGGTAGCGGACGTAAGGAAATTTTGCGAAACGAGCCGGAGCCCCGAAAGTGGATGGGGGTGGCGCAAATCGTAAAAGTCGACTTTGTTACGCGCATAAAAACAAAAAACGACGCCCCACTCCCAAGGTCGCTTTTAGTGCCCCCAGATAGCACTACTTATTTGCTGCTATCATCTACTTCATCTGGAATCCTCGCATTCTGCTGGTCCTGGCTGTTGGTACTTTCGGGTATTCTTCGCGTCGACAACTTTTCAATCTTTGCAATTTGAATTTATCTAAGGGCGAAGTGTAAAACTTTCGCATCGTGAACCAGTGCGTAAATGAAGAAAATTAATTCTGCGTTTTCCAACTTACGTACATACTTGAATGGGAGCTAGTTAAAACGTGGAACTTGAAAGCCTTCTTCGCAATTGTACAAATTGCAAATAAAGTGCAATGCTTGGGCAAGCTAGGGGGTGGGAATTGCGTTTTTCGCGTCGCGTCTCATCGCGCCTTGTAATATTCTAATGTTATAACATTATAAAAGCAGTAATATTCGAAAGCGTCCGCCCGGGGTTGATTTTCATGTTTCAGCACAATATGATCGCGCTGGAAAACGAACGCCGAACGCGTTTTCAATTAGTCTAAGTGCACCCTGGTGCACCTCCATTCAATAGAGGAGGGTGGCGGCTTGCCATGGGGCAAGCAAATTTCGACTACCCACCTATCTCTTAAACACTTTGGGCTAAGAGTTTCAAATGCTTTTTGGATGTGCGGACTTTGCGTTTTGCACCCGTTCAAATATGTATACGTAAATAATGCGCTCGGGTGGCAGGAAATTTTGCGCACCATAATTAAACATTGATTTACACTAACTATACAGGTGGGGAATTCGCGGCGGCCGTGTTTTACGGCGGTGTTCTCGCCCGCGCGCAGGCGTAATTATAGTGGGAAAAATTGTAAAATTGCAGGAATGCAAATCCCGGCGTGCGAAGGCTGCCCGGTGCCGTCGGTTTTACAATCGCGCGCCACGTGTTATGATATATGATAGTGCGACCATTACGCTCGCGCCGGCTTTTTTGCCCCCCTTTGCCGCCACCGTCGTTTGCATTTTCTTTATTTGCTGTCTCGGCCAATGCTATACTATTCAAAATTTCAAACTCTCACACAGGTTTTCTAACATGCACGCATTATTTTTTTTTCATATCCCCGCTCGCAAAACAAATAGTTAATTATAGCTTACTAAGTGGGTTTTACAAAGCTTACAATTAATCGCACACACACGACAAAAGTTTATTCCTTGTTATTTTTAATTATCGCTTCGTTTAGTTTTACATCGTTAAATTTTTTGTCATATTATTTTCACTAATGATGAAATATAAAAATTCCAGGAAGCGAGAATTCACCAAAAAGCTAGAACTTCCAATAAAAATGAAAACGTGAATTTCGAAAAAAATGTAAAAAGAATAAGAAATGCAAGAAATGAAAGAAGTAGTTCTGAAGAGTACTTTTTTCGGCTAATTTCTAATTTTCTTTTAATTAATTTCTAAAAAACCATAAGACTTAGAATGTTCGTTATTGCTTTCCTGTAAAATATAGCTAAGGATTTATATTCCCTGAATTTTTAAAATAATTTTTGATCCAATGGAATGCATATTTTTCATTATAAAATCATGAAATATGATATTTAAAAATTTGAAAAATTGTAGTGGTAACTAGTGAAACCTATGATCGTCAACAACTTCTATTAGGATGCTAAATGTTAAATTTCTAAGTTGTATAGTTTCTGAGTAAAATGGCTGTGACTAGAAGGAGTTCGATTCTCTCAAACATTAAAAGACTGATACATAATAAGTTATTAGTAAACTTCGTTATGATGAAGTGTTGTAGTGTTATACTCTCTATAGTTGAAGTACATTCACAGTCAGCACTTTTCCGTGCTTGGTGCGAAAGAAAGCCATTGGTGCGTTGCAGGAAAGAAAGCGTATGTCATTTTGCCGTCATTACTTCTGAGCGCCTATGACAAATGTGTGTGCCCACCCCCGTAGAACGACGAAACATGTATCAATAGCGCCTCAATAATCTCTAATTTACGACCAGGGGGCGATTAATTATTACTGATTCGTCGAAACGTGGAAATCTATACGCGGCGTAATAATAATCCCCCTCCCGTCTCCGCTCGAATTATTCAGGGGAGGCAGCACCCACAGCCACCCAACAGCTGAATCAGCAGATATCGATTGTGAGCCTGTGCGCTCTCAGAAAACGTCGTCGGCGGCTGAAAAAGTGCGCTGGTGTGCAATATAAATATTTGCGCCGGAGTTAGTTAATTAAAAAATAACAGAGAATCGCGCGGACGCGTGGGAGTGTGGAAAACCGGTGGAGATGATCTACCGGCGTCGCGACACGCTAGTCGTGCGCAACATGAAAAACTACAAGCAATTTAAGTGCAATTAAATTCGTGCGTTTTGATTTATGTTCGATTAACTCCGGCGATGTTTTGGTTGTTTTTTTTTTCGCCTTTGCCTGGGTCGCGTGCTCGGTGCACATTAACAGAACGCCGACTCCGCGTTGAGGCCGCGGGGGCAGGAGGCAGGAGGCAGGTTCAATCAAAGCAACCGTTGCCCCCTCAAATTTCGACGGGATTTTAATTTCGTAAATCTCGTAAAGTGCGCCCGGCGCGAATGCATGTGTGCAGCTTGCACTCTTGTAGAGGATAGTTTTCGGAGGCGAAATGCGCGTCGACGACGTGGCTTAGATTGAAAAACTTTCCCCTCAAATCCCGCACATTGCACATTGCACATCGCGAAAATATCGGGAATATGAGGTATAAGTTACGTGCGAGCTGTGTGGAGACGGGAGTGCAGTTTATCGATCGCTTCATTTAACTGGAAAGAGATTATGAACTCCCGCCGAGATTTCATTTGATGATTAAAGGTATAAATCTTGGGCGCAAACACGAATTTTGTTTTGCAAAAAATAACCTACCCTTTACAAGTAATTGGTATCGTGGAATTCACGAGACACAAAATTGGCGCGAAATTTGAACTTATTTTTAATGTACCTAATATAAGTTTAGGTTTAGGTTTAGGTTACGAGGACTTTTGAGGCACACGAAGCGCCTCTGTTGAGGTCCACAGGGGAAGCCTCTCTTATAGATCGTTTTCCGATCTATTGCTCAGTCCTTTTTACCCTAACCAACGCCATATCCTGATGATTTGCCGCTTAATTCTATGATATGTACGATTGGAAACATTCATTCTATTGAACCCGGGATCTTCTGATCTACACTACCAAATGCTAGACAGATGTGCCAACGAGCGGGCTACCTAGTATAGTACAAAGTAGCTGTATGCACTTGTAATTATGTCGCGTCTATTTAGGTCCTTAGGGACCTAAAAAGTGGGAAGACATAAAACGACATTGTACCGATTGTAGGCAATTGCTCGCGGCGCGGCATCGACGTGTAAACGTGGTGGATATTTTATGCGTTTTATGTTTGTTATTGTATCGCGCCTCGCACGTGTGTGTTGACTTGCCGCCGCCGGTAGGTTGGAAGTCGTAAAATGTTTATACCAGCAGCGGCGGTGGAAATCAATACGCAGTCATTTTCACGAATGAGCGTTTTGCCTTTTCGCCCGCACCGAGGGGACGAAACACATGTCGTTGCACACAATAGCCGAGGGCGGCGCGTGGCAAGGAAATTGAATAGAAGCAAAACCCAACTTAAACTGGGGCAGTGGAGTTGCAACGCATTGTGAGTGCAAAGTGGCAGCTAGGGTTGGTGAAAAATGAATAAAAATTAAACGTTAATGCCCATTCTATACAGACGCATGGGTCGCGTCATCTTTATGAGAGTCGCGTGTGAAAAGTGCGATCAGATGTCCGAATGCGCCGCCACCGCCGCCACCGCCGCCACCGCCGCCACCGCCGCCACCGTCGCCGTTGTCTTCTTATTCCTCGCCTGCTTTTTGCGGCCGACTCCTTGTGCAGCGCGCCTTGTCCCTCACGCAGCGTCTTTTACATCTCGTCGCACCTTTTTGCGCGCGGGGGCAAAAATCCTCGGCGCTTTGATCCATTAGGTCTTTTGTCCCAAGCGACATAAGAAATTACTCGTACTCGACACGCTTACATCCGTTTCGACAATTCCACATTCTCCGCTCTTCTCAATTTCGTCGCTCGAGACTCCATTTCCCGCTCTACCCCGCTCTACTTGTAATATAGAGTGGCTATACATTTTCGCATCGAGTGCTCCTCATTTTTTATGCAACCTTTCAATTTTCGCGCAATTTTTCCGTCCGAGATCCGGGTCCGCAAAAAAAAGCGCGCGCCGCAGCGGAAAAATAGAAAAAGCATGTACACCTATTAAACATCCATGCATTCATGAATATTCGTACCGGACAGGTAAAGTGGCGGCATATGTTATGCCCACGTAGATGAAATATTTCGGACGGCGCACTTTTGTCACTTCGAATAATGCCGACGTCCGAAATCCCATGCATATATCGATATCGGAATATCGAAATCAAATCCATCGCTGAAACATTACGCCTTCCCCCTGAGAACGACAGCGGGCGGGATTTCGCTCGAATTTTCCCAGCGTGCTTGCATAGCGAATTCCTCCGAGTGGATACAATCACCAAAAGCTTGTGAATATGCGTGTGTTTTATATAACATTTTGATAACATGCAGTGCATTAATATATGAAAAATAAAAATAAAATAAAAATATACGCAAGCAGAGCAAATCTCGCGCGCCGCGTTGCACCGTTCAATATAAATGCAAATTTCGTGTAAAACAATAATGTAGTACGCGGGGCAGCGGGCGCGGGGGACGTCGGACCATCATAATCATAAAATAATAATGAGCGGACGACAATATAAAACGATGAACGCGAAACCCGGAATCAAGGCTTGCTCGTTTGGGGATTTATTGCGCCTGCGGTGGAAATTCATTATATCCACGCGAGTATTTTCGCACTTAATATTCGCGGCGAGCTGGCAGCGGAATACAAGTGCAAGTGCGGACAATTGCACATAATAGATTTATTGATATGAGCAGATAATGCGATGGCGCAATATGTGATGGCGCGCCGATTGCCGATTGTGATTTATCAGACGCACGCGAAATGAATTTGCATCGTCATCATCGCTGCACTCGCCATGCAGAAATATACACATGTAGCGGCATGCACCCCGAGATGGTATGACGGCGAGTGGTGGCAGGAAGGACTGCGACGCGCGAAAATGAAATATTCCGACGAGCGCCCGTCGAAGAGCGTCGCCGCAAGCTTGGCGTAAGCACTCGTCGCGGCCGACTGACGGCGACAGCTCAATTTCCACCGTCGCGCGGCGGCCACTTCGCATTATGCCGTTTCGAGTTCCCGGTGGCGGCGGCGGCGGCGAGGAAATAGCCTGCGAACGCGCTCAATGAAAAGATCCACACGCCCGAGTCGCACAATCGAAAACTGCCAAGGCGCCTCCGCCATCGCCTTTCGCATTTTCTGCATTAACGCAGCCGCACGAGGAAGAAATCGTGTCAGCGAGCGCGCGAACGAAAACAAGAAACAATCCAACACCGTCGCACCGCCGTGCGCAAAACCCACACAATGGAAATTAAAGCTGATTGATTTCGCTGTGTTTTCCCCGCAGGTTTTTGCGTCGCCCCAAATCGATTTAACTTTTTCGCCGGGAAAAAGAAAAAGTTTAATAGATTTGTTAGATGGAGTGTGTCATCGATATTTTCACAATCAGCACCTGCGTTATAAGCACGCACATCACGCCCGCCGTACGATGGCGAGAGGAAGAAAATGCGCAGGACGCAGATCCAGATCGATTGTGTGTGCATCGCATTTATATGCGGCGTGGCGCGACAAAGGTATCGGCCTCGACAGGAGGACAGGAGAGTATTATTAGTCCACGCCCGCGCGATGCACCCCCCCCAGGAGGCGGCACGTCCGACGCCGAAAAAAGTGCACACGACCGCAGCACCGCAGCTAACGAGAAATATGACTTTATTACCCTCGTTACGTGATGAGTTATTCGTGGCGCGGACGCTGAAGAAAGGCGACTTTCCGTGCACCGCCAGCAGGAAAAACTACGCTGATTACAAGCGTCGTGAAATCTGAACGGCGCCAATTTAGCTTGCGATTCTCAGATAATTTTCTGTGATTCGACTGGGGACTGCGTAAAGTTGTCAAGCGCTCGTAAAAATTTAGCTTTCTTCCGCGTTGCAGGAAGTTCTGCAAAGCGGTAACTTTTCAAAATGCTGTAATCGCTTATTATGCACACACATGCGACGTACGAATTGTTTTGTTTGCAGCGCGCGCGCGAGACTTTAAACTGTCGCCCGGCGCCTCCACCACAACGCGTTTTTGGTTCGAATCCAATTTGCCGTACGTTTGTGCAGCCTTTGGCTGGCATCTTGCATTATTAAAAATTCTCTCATGAATTTCTAATGCAATGTAAACGAAACCTGTTTTGCTTCAGTCGGTTGCCGACGCCGTTGCTTCCTGGCGAGGGAGACGCTCTTCGCCGCTGCTTTTAATTCGATTCCAGGTGGAAAATCCCAAGTTCCCATTAATCCTTCATTCGTCCAATTAGTTTACGGACGTAATAATGAGTTATACATGCGATCACGTAATTGGAAGCGATGGGGATGGGAAAAAAATGGTGTTCTATTCTATGGCTGTTCTGGCCACCACACTGCTAGGTGCGCTTTGCGATGGGCGATGGTCCACGTGGAATTGATTCGGGATTTGTTATCGACGCGATTCGCAGTGCACACTGCTCGGCACGGACATTGTCCACGTGATGGAGGGAGGGGGGGCGAAAACAGAATTATGTGTCGCGCGCTCGTAAACTATAAATTAATTATACGAATTGGTCCTATTAGTCCTACAAGTCTGCAGTTATTTTCGCGTATACAGTTTGTGCATGAACAACAAATCATCATCAGCTCCCTCATCATTCTTCACCATGCAATCAGAATATATCAATATTAATGTGCTGTGCCTGTATGTACCTGCAAAACATTATTTGCCAAAAATTGCAACGTTTCGTTATTTTAGCTAAGCTACATGCGAATATCGAACATTTTGTATAATAAGGAACAGTGGCTACAACTGGCTACAACTGTTATCTAGCCACCAGGAGGAATATTTTTCCTGGGCAAATTGAAACGGGATAAATGGTCGGACGTGGGACACAACACATGGTCCAGGTCCAGCGTGATAAAGTAAATTCCCTTCTAACACGATTAGAATTGATCGTTTTACTGACTTTTTTGTTTTCCGCGAGTATTTCACGTTTTATTGCCTCACTT
>JARJDQ010010130.1:0-15605 GCA_030264215.1 Geostiba sp. GC000077 | reverse complement strand
TGAGGTACAAGAATAGGCGTGTTAGGAATGATGCCCTTGAGCAAATAAAGTTGGAGATATTGCCCTTGAGGCCTGGTACTACAATAGATGAAATCAAAAAAAAGATTGGCTCTCTCCGAAGCACCTTCCTCTATGAGTATAAAAAAGTGCTGAAAAGCAAATCAAGTAATGATGTAAGTTTATTCTCACTTTATTTGAGCATTAACTTGTTACTAAAATTCTTGTGTTCTTGATATTTGTAGATTTACATACCAAATTTGTTTTATTACGAAAAGATGTTGTTCCTGATTGGACATGCAATTGAGCCAAGTGATTCTGTGGAAGCTATTTTGTCTGAGTCACAAATAAAATCTCAAGATGATGTACTTTCAACAAGGAATCCACTCACAATTAATGTTTCTGCTGCCCAGGTAATATCAAAGAATAATTTTTATTTTGTGTATTATGTATTAGAAACTATAGTTTGCATTTTGTGTAGGATTATCTTGAGAACCATTGGGACGAATCACAGAGCACGTCATCCGTTAGCGCTGCAGGTTCATCATCAGCTGCAATTGCAAATATAGGAGGAAAGAAGAGGAGGTACGAGACAGACGAAGACGAACCAGACCCACTTTTGGTGGAGGCTCTCGCTGTTTTGAAATCTATTGCCAGCAGTGTTTCTAAACCTAAAGAGGAAATTACTTATATTGGCAGCTTTGTCAATTATATAGGAGCAAAAATGAGTTTGATAAAGAACCGGGTCTCTTTAGAAATGTTAATGAACAAAATAGACAACGATGTCAGCGAAGCATATTTACAAGATATGGAGGAGGAATAGAAATAACAAAATACAATTCAATTATATATTTCAACAAGTTACAAATATTATACCTAGGTGGTACTTTTTGCCTATTCTATTCTAATTCAATAATAACATATCTAAAATTAAATGATACAGGATTCCCCCCAGTGATGCCAGATTTGTCAAAATACTTCTCGCATTCATTGTATGAAATAACTATTGAGTAATCATCATTTGATGTTGTCTGGCACACACCTCTCAAAATGGTGGTAGCTTGTGTATCTCCCCAAGCCTCAAACCCCATATGCACTTCAAATTTGTATTTGTGAGCCTCTGAAACACTTGCAGCATCCAATAGTTGTACCCTGAAACACATCATCTTATCGTCATGTTTCCCACTCTGAACAACTTGGTATTTGAAGCAGAAGATTTGATTCTTGAATTTCAAATATTTTGTGTCCGCGATAATATCGACTACTTCGTAGTAATTCATAAAATAATTTTCTCGCACTTCATGCTTCTTTTGAAAATGTGAAATAAGGCTGCTCTTGGAAAATTCTCCATCGCATTCTGGACATTGTACAGTTCTGAAGGTACAATATAAAGCATGTGCATGAACATCATCACCTTTGATTACAGCAAAGCAGCCATTGTTTAAGCTTGGACATAACATTGACATGCTAGGAAATAAGTAATCCAATTGTACAATGCTCTTGCTTCGGCTGCGACACATCGCACAGGTCAAAATCATTTCGCCACAAGGAATGCACACATTGTGCCCATTTGAGCATTGATACACTTTAAATGTTAAGTTATTCAAGCAAATTGGACACTCTGCTAATTTTAAGAAATATGCTGATTCAAGCAAGCATATCTTCACATTAATAGTTTTGGAATTGTCTGTATTAATATCCAAATCCTTGTTACTCTCAGTGCGAAAATCGGAAAACAATACATAATTCTTCTCGCATGTCCATTTTTTATCTTCGACTTCGTACTGAATATGAAATCTGCTGCATTCATCTCTGTGGGGAAAGTCCTTAATTTTCGCTATTTCTACACTGATTGAAGTCTTATTTCTCTGAATATGTGCAACGAATATGCGTTGACATAAACTTATAATCATCATTTCATTTGATATAGGTCCAGTCACAGAAATATTAAAAGTTGGTTCATCCAATGCCATAGTTTTCCCTACTGTTATATCTCTATGCACTGTTCGTAAATGTTTTATGTATGCTTTATCATTTTTAACAAGTCGCCCACATAATGTGCAGGTAAATGATTGATATATGCATTTTCTCAAATGTTCATCAACCTGATAAGCTCTTAAAATAAAGTCACATTCCAGAGATTTACATGGAAATAGTGAGTCTTTTAAAAAGTCCTCCTGTGCCTGAATTCGTCGTCTATCCGTTGCCTCACTTTCTTTTGAAGAACATGATTTGCAGTAGCTTTTCTCATCAGCATGATGAAGGTATACTTCTCCTGTTAACCAATTGCCACATTTGCCACACACAACAGATGTCTCTTTCATTTGCAATTGATTTAATATGTTAAAGTGTTTCAGTTTCTTCTGGTTCATTCTGAAAAGATGCGTAATACGATTGATACAACTCATAACTGATTACAAATTGAAGTGGAAAATCATATTAGCGGCAGCGCCGCCAATGTTAGTGATTATGGTTGTTGTTGTTGTTACTTACTTGTTAGAACTAGGCAATATGAATAATACGATTTCAAGGATAGCACTCAGAAAATCTTGCAGGTATCTAAACATGATAGCAGAGCATTATTTTAAATTTATAGGTAGATTTGCAGCGTGGTTCGTGGTACTGCAAACGTAAACGATCACACGTCTACTACTAAAGTCGTACTAAAAACTAAAGTGGTTGAGTGAGGTTTTACGCAACTTGTGCTCAGTATGCTCACTTGTGTCACAGGTTGTGTGTTCAGTATCTGTCTGTCAGTAAAGTCCGTAACAAGATCGATTTTGAGGGGAGGCGTTTGAATGGAGTGCTGTGTCCAAGTGTCCATATAAATAATGATAAAATGACTACCTACAATTATTTTGTAAATCTCCGCTACCGGTAATTTTCGTCGTTTTGAAACCTACCATCGTATGAATAAAGCAATAAATGAATGTTTGGTTGCCTACGTTAAAGTATAAGAAGCAAACGCGGTGTAGCGCCGCGCGGTTTGGATTTGGATGGTTTGTTGCGTTTGTTCGTTTGGTAGTTTGGCACGCAAGAGCCCCTGGCGGTGGGTCGTGGCCGGTGTGGAGATGTGTTTGCTGCACGCGCGCGCGGCGCTTGTCTTGTATTATTAAAGATGGCTCGCTCCAGTTAGCTGTCAGTGGTGTGGTGCTGTGCGTTGTTGTTTGGGTTCGCTCTCGGCGCCGCGCCGAAGAGACCGCGCCAACACGAACAACAGCTGACGCCGCGCGTCGAGCCGTGAGCGTCTCCAGCGTGGAGAGTGGAGCGTGGAGTGCTCGAGTGATTCCACATCCAGTCCAGTGCAGCATGTTCGCGCGAACGAAGGTCTGGATAGTGCCGTAGGACCACCGTAGGCCACGGAAGACGCGAACAAAACAGCCCGGCGAGTGCGGGGGACAATAACAACACACCGCATCAGTGTTGGGTGCATCTTTGCGATGGCATCGGCGGACGCGATCGACGTGCACGCGCTGCTGGCGCAGAAGGAAGCCGTCATCCGCGAGCAACGCGACCAGGTGCTGCGGCTGAAGCGCGAGCTGGACGGGCTCGCCAGCGAGCGCGACGTCCTGCTCTGTGAGAACAGCAATCTGCGCTTCGAACTGGAGATGGTCGAGCTCAAGCGGCTCCAGGATGAAAGGTAAGTGCTGTATTTCGACCCGGCGCATAAAAAGCCGCGACCGGGGAAAGAAACAAAAGCCGCATCAACAACCAATCAAAACATCAGAAATAAAGTCATTAAACTTCTTCAATCGAAAAGTTTCTGGAACCTGAAGTGTAGAGTTCTTTCCGCATAGTTTATCTCTTGCTGCATTGAAGCTGCACCAGCTCGGAAGCTCGGTAGAAGTAGGTTGTAGGTCTGACCCCGCGTGGGTCTGGGAACAGTGGGAACAGTGGGAACGTTGTAGGGTGCAATGCCTCCAGCCCGGCCAACCAGGTCATGTCTGGATGCACCTTACCACCTACACCCAGCTACCCAACATAACTGTGACCCATACAATTTTATTTAACAACATCTTTATTATTGTTTGCTGCGTGTACAATTTAATAAATTCAACTCGAGAACTCGACATATTCACATCTGCATACGACGCAACCTCATCCCATCCGTTTAACATTCAGCTCCAGGCTTCAAGCGTTCAAGCTTTTAAACGTTGATGGGGCCTGCAGGCCTGATGATTCAAGCGCACGCGAGCCGGCATCCAGCTCATTGTGTCTAGCAGAGCTGCACAATGATAATGACTGATTCCACGATTCCCATGGCGACCGCCGCGTTCACAAGCGTAATGATACACATGCCTGATGTTTACTATGTTTAAGAATTAATATAATATGTGGGGGAATGTGGAAAAACGACGCACGCACGCATCACGACCGCAGCCACGGCGCGTTTTAATTCCACGCTGCTAATTGACTTACATTTTAATTTCATATTTTTATGCATGGATCTGCCCTTGTCATAATCTAAAAGTACATATCCCCTATCTCTTTGATATTTGTTAGCTTCTGATGTTCTGATTGAGTTGATTGACTTGCTTCTAATCTAATGCGTTCAACGAGCACATACTGTACTGGAACACAACAAAGAACGGTTTTTGTGGAAGTCCCGAAAATTCGATGTCGAGTGGAACGGATGAGCATGTGGCTTACCAATCTGCAATCCAAGCCTTGCAGTTTTTGGGTGTCGGAATCGGTCGACCATCAAACACATTAGTAACACCCAACACCCAAGTAACACTCGCACATTCGTATATGAGACGACCTAGTAACCAACGCGCCAGCGCTTACTAATTAATTATGAACCATGTCTAGGAACCAAGCCGAAAAGAGCTAAAAACCACAAGCCGGCGTAAATTATGCTCGTAAAACTGTATTTTACTAGAGGACTTGATGACTAGAGAAGGAGTTCCAAAAACTCTACTTAAGTCTTAAGCAGGGATGGAAACCGTTATACATAGTGGTTCATTTTTGAACCGGTTTCGTTCTAACCGGTTAAAGAACGAGAAAAATAATAAAGGATTTCGGTTTTCGGTTTCTTTTCAAGAATATATTTCGGTTACGGTTAGCTAAATATTTCGGTTACCGGTCACTTTAACCGGTTTTGTTCAACTGTCTTAAAACTCCGGTGCAAAGTGGCTCGTCTACACGATTCAACACGAAAGAACAAGTGTTCGGTGTTCGGTGCTCTTCGAAAAATTTTAAATGTTGCTAATAACAGAAACCGGTTAATTCTTATTTCGGTTAATGGTTGACGTTCTTTTCCCAATTTTTTTCGGTTACGGTTCGAAAATTTCTCTTAAATATTTCGGTTACCGGTTAATTTAACCGGTTTCGTAAAACCGTTTTCCATCCCTGGTATTAGGAACTGCTTAAACTTCAAGCCATCAACCAACTAGAGTTGGATATGGGAATAATGCAGAAGGCTTTGTTATGATGGAATATGAATAGAGTGTTGACTATAACTCAACTATAACTCTATACTATGATGAGATTTTCTTGCTTGTCTTCTTCTTGAGAGGTGTATACAATGCGTGTTTGTGTTTGCTTTCTGAATATGCCAAGCACACCTTGATGATCTTGGCGACTTGGATCTTGGGCGCTTGGTTTGTTGATGGTCTTCACGGTGAGCTTGTGCAAGGTGTCGTGTTGGGTGTTAGATGTTACATGAGCAGTGTGATTGTGGCGTTGTGGGCTGTGTGGGTATCTGAGTATCTAGCGCGAGCGCGTGCGTTGTGAAATAATTGAAATAAACGCTCGGCGCGTTTTCAATCTTCGAGAACGCTTCGAGTTTGTCGCGTGCAGCCACACATGACAGAAATGCGTCTACAGGTCTACAATGTCTACAATGTCCACAATATCGCCACCTAGCTAGGCCTATTCCTAGATTCTCTTCTAACATGAACATGATGAACACGATTTCTGATTTCACAACGGTGCCATCCATTTCCACCTCGGACTGAATATTATTTTTAATGATGCCTGATGCGATGCCTCTAAAATTATTTGCCATTAACACATCATAGTTATTTGCTTTTGAGTGGTTTGACGTTAATGAAGTATTTTATAGGTGGCTTAAGAGACACCTAGTGCAGAGTGCGATGGTGCCAAGTACATAATGTAATTAGACTTGCACTATGTTCACACTAACCAGCTCCAAAGTCTTGACATGGAGAGGACTTGTCACGTCTTCCAGTCCCAGTCCCAAGTCCCAATCTCTCTTAAAGTTGCAAGAGTAGAAGATGCAAGAAGTGAATATATGAATAGCATGAGTGCACTGCCGCCATGATGGCCCACGCTGAGACCACTTTGCTCCGTGCTCTTATTTCTCACTTGGCTTGTGTCTGGTAGCTGGTTGGTTCACGTCTTTTTGCCGTTCGACTTGCTTGTTGCTCTGGTGTTGATTGAGGGACTCATCGGATTCTCAGACTGTCAGATTTAATCCTGCAGCATGCAACCATAAATAAAAACCCTCTGGTTTCCATTTTAGTTGTCACGAATATTAAACTTGGGTTAAAGCGACTCAAGCTTCGATATAAAAAGTACAAACTTATTCTGAAAGCTTATATATAAGCTGTGCCTCTTAAAGAGTACGAGTGTAATTAAACTTGATTATTGATGCTTGGTTACTGTTTGTGTTTGTCTTTGGTACTTTGTGTTTTATTTCTTCGCATTTGTTTGAAAGTGTTAAAATGCCACAGACACATGTGACGATGATCACGTCGACAGGCGTCGCGGCGGCGGCACGATGCTTGTTTAAAGACGACATTCTAGAAATCTTCCAATCCCGAGCTTTTCCCGTTTGCGGTTACGTCCGCGTTTTTCGTCTCTGCCACTCTGCGCCTGGGCCGGAGCCTCCCAAAGATCTAAAAACAATTTTGTCATACATCGCACTCTCCAAGCTTCTAAACTACAGGCCTGCAGGCTCACATCTCCACATTGCGGAACACACGAAAATACCAAATATCAAGAATGAACCAAGAAAATAAAGAGGAAGAAAAAGACGTTGCATACGAAACCGAAAAAAAAACGAAAACAAGAGGCAGCAGATGAGATGAATTGGAGAGATGTTGGTTTTCGGTGGTTTTAGCGCTGACTTGGCAGTTTGACACTAATTTATTTATTCGGCGTTTATTTTTGGCGAACGCGTACGTCGTCGCTGCACACAAAGAGGGAACAAAGGCACTTCCAGGAATTACTAAAGTGCAGTTTTCATTCCCGCAACAGAACGAATAAATGCAGTTTTAAATTTCTTATATCTCTCCGGATTGCCCTTGTAGATTTGAAATCGACTTCTTGTTTGTTCTCGCTGTGAATAAAAACTAAAACTCTTTATTAAATGCGTTTCCATCTTGCTGTGTGTGGCGCTGGTTCCCGGACGATTCCCGGAGAAGATTGGATGGATTGGAGGGCATAAAGCATAACCCATCGCATTCGTATGGTAATATTCCCTGTCGCTGTAGCTGAGGATAGATGGGTTACATTCTCGGTTTCTGGAGAAAAACAATGTTCAACTTTGCGCACAAAAACGTAGAACTGGAACAAACATCGACTGAGTGAGTGATATGGGTCCAATGACTGGAAACTTTTGCAGCCTGGAACAATGCAAAAATTGAATAAATGAGCTCGGCGAGTTTTGATCCGAATGAAAATCATGCGGAACTATCGATTTGGGATTGTGGATTGTGCAATAGGAGATAAAAGAAAGGTCGCCGCAAAATCCCTCTACCACCACCACCACCACCGGTACCACCTACGCATGATCGAAATTGCATTGGTGCATTCACGCATCGCGAACACCCCCTGATAAAAACAACAATGCAAACAGGACCGGCACAAAGTACCTACATCTTAACAAAACAAAAGTTTGAAGTGATCAAGTGATATTTCAGTAGTTTTATAGAGATGTAAAGAATTTAACGGGTTTTACATTTTGGGGGTTTTAATAGTTCCTAAATACGTTCCTCTTCCGAATGGTATGACTTTCATATACGTCGTTGGTGTCGCTGGCATCGACTTCGTCCTTCTTCCCGTTTTCCCCAATGTCCGTACGCTGGAGCCTTTGTGTTGGGGCGGTTTTAGTATGTGTGTGGGTGTTGTGGGTGGAAGGGGATCCCCAACGCTTACGAGTTAGTTACCCTCGGCGTTGCGGGGGTGAGGGTGAGCTCTTTCTAGACTTTTGCTCGCGTACTGCGTACGGAAGAGGAAGGAGGGACGCCGGCCGGTGCGCGCGGTCGCTGTGCCTCCCCCTCGTCCTGGTCGTCCTCACTCGCTCCCAAGCGGCGCCACTGGTTTAGGGGAAGAATGGACGAGCGACGCTTGCGCCGAATTCAATCCCGATGTGCCGCTGTACGGGCCCGCACGACGCCCAAAACGCCGGAGTGTCATAATCAACAATATTACAATACATTTATTTGCGTCCTCGAAGCGTCCTCGCTGTAACAAATTAACAATAACAATAGCATCATAAATGACCAGTCCGCGCGTTATTAAAGGATAATAAACATATAGTGATTGGATTGAATTCGGTGCGATGTTTGCTTCGGTGTTGTACTTTCGTTACCTGAATGTGACTTTAAGATGAGTGCATGTGAGGTGTGCATCCAGATCTGAGGGTGATAATCGTCCTGCTCTCCTGGTGATAGTGCACATGGAACTGCGTGGGTGGGTTGCGCGTGGGCGCAGCTGAACGCGATTCCAAGTTGTTTGTCGTGCCTTTGATAGCGTCCGAGACGTCGAAGTCGAAAATATTTCGACCGGCTGGTTGCTTAACAGCTCAGCACTGAAAGCTACTCTTGAAAGTTCAAACAATAGTGAAACCCATAACCGTCGACGCCAATCTGGTAGCAATTGCACGTCCGTGCTAATTCGGCCGTTTATTAATCGCCAGCGTACGTGCCATGCATCCGAGTTTAAATCTGTTGCCTTGTTTTGCATACTAAACAAGTCAGAAGCAAAAAATATATAAACAATCGCTTGCTCAATAAATGTCCATGACGGCGGCGGGAACCATACTGTAATTCTAATTACGGAATATTCCAAACCAATACAAAGTGTGATAGTAATGTGCCATGAAAGTGTGAAACCTACGCGTCCTTAATTTTGAATCGGCGGCTGCTCAATGAATCGACGTTGCTTGCGCGTGTGGTGTTGCAAAGTGCCCACGAAGCCCACGAAGGATATAGCGATTGCACCAGCAGACAAGACGCCATCCGTAACTACAGTGACGGGCTGTGACGCCTTGCGCAAGTTGGATATCGCGGCCTGACTGCGACTTCCTTCCATAGTTCCAACGTTCCAAGCTTTGTGAAGTTTTCCACTTCTCTGCGGTCTCGGCCGAAGGAGGCCAGAAAAGAGCGAACATGTGCTTGGGATTGCGACATCGGTCGGTCCTTATTTGAAAGCCTTATCGATTCCTCCGAACGTTCTGGCGAAATACTCGCATAGCCGAGAAGCAAAGGAGTATATTTAGCCCCGGGGAGCCTGACTAGAAACGGTGTAAGGTAAAAGACCCCAAAATGGTTGTTAGAAATTATTTGCATTTTTAAATATTTTATAGGCGCATTTCTAAGTTTTTTGGAAGCAGATGGTAAAATATTACATAAATATTTGAGAAAGTAACGATTAAGAAAAACGTGTCGATGTTATTGATTTTGTGAGGTGTACTGTGGGTTGCATACGTTTTTGTTGCGTTTTGTTGCTTTAATTCCTCGCGCTGTTTTAACGTCCACAAAGCGTGAAATACATACTGAGCGGAGCTGCAGTTGTAGGCGCTGTAGGCAAGATGTTCACGTTGTGTGAATAAAGTTGCCTATAGTCAGATCCCACACTTGACTCTGAGTACCATATAACGAGTGAACGCACCAATGGTGAGGCTCAGTGATTGGTATTTTGGTAAAACAATAAAAATTAAAATGAAACACAATTCACACATTGACCACTAATAGTATAATAGTGTATAATTATATTTGATTGCGTTTTTTTTTCGTTAGTAACTGGATTGTTTTTTTTTGTGTATATTTTTGTATTTTTAATATTAATTAAATTCATTATGCAAAAATCTCTATAAGTGGATGAATTTAGTTTGAAGAGTCATGATCATGAGTCTTTGCCTAAAAATCAGAAGTCATTTTAAATTTGCATTACATTTTAAATTGCTTAAATAATTTCTTTTTATCCACGGTTTCATTGTTTCATGTGTAAACATTATTTATCAACGAAAGAATGAAATCATAAAATTTGAATTTCTGGACCAATTGCTTCCAAAATCAAACTGTATCTTTTTACTACCTATAGACCTAGTGTTTCAAATTTCTGCTTCAATTTCAAACGGGATCATAGTCAAATCGTGTGTACAGCAATACAGACACACAGACAGCCAACTGATTTAATAAGTGTGCTTTAAGTTTTTGCCTCACCAAAAATGAGAATAATTCCGAAGCATTCAAAAGTTTATTCTACTAGTTTCTGAAGTAGACTCCCTCCAAGCGCTACTAAAGTGTACTCTCCTCCACCACTCTTCTGTAATAACCACTTCAAAATGTGCAAACTTTGTATATGCAAAAGTTCCAAGGACCAAGAGACTGAAAGATACAAAAACAACGCCAGCGACTAGAGAGAGCATCGCCATGTGCCAAAACAATGCAAACGACGCGTCGCACAATTTCCGCGCAATTTGTTTGCAATTTATTCGTGCGGCACTTCAAAGTGATAATGGCAAACACTCGCACAATTTAATTTACAGTTTTACTTGTGACTGTCAGTTGCATTTTGCTTGCAAACAGTTGCTATGCGTGCGCACGTTGGTGCCCATGGCATCATCATTTAATTTATACTATTCGAAATTAATTTTCAACGGATTTCTGTGCTGCTTTCCTGCAGCCCAGCGCGGTTGCTGTTCCACTAGGATATAGAGAAATTATGACAATGGAGAGTATATGTACATTGTACTGTACACCTACCTGAATGCCTTGTTCGGCGATTCGTTTGTGAATTACACATGCAACTGGCGCATTAATCTCACTTAACTGCACTTAGAAATGATAAATGTATTACGCGCTGGAAGTTGGACATTTCGAAATTGCAGGATGAATCTCGGCATTTTAAATCTACAACCAAGTATTTTTCTTTGTGTTTCAGGTGAGGACAAGCCTAGAATAGAACTTTTGGAAACCTGTAGCCCCGCCCACTAGACTTGGATTATATTGTAGGTGGTATTATTTGCACACTGCCATTCTAGAGTCATTCCATTTTATCAATAATGAAAGTCCGTATTGAGATAAAATTGACTTAAGATTCTGCCATAACAAGCAACTCGCTAATGAGTTGATCACGAACACGAAGAAGCCGATTACGAAATGATAAATTGCCCGTTACATAAATTCGCTAGATCATTCGATCACTTTTACTCCGGCAGACTGTTGCCACTCACGAATTTCATGTCACCTCAATTTCATTAGTACGATTAGACTGACAAGTGATCAAATCGAGAGATTAAGCTGTGTGGACTATTGCAACTGAATACCCTACACGGCCTACACCTTTCTCGTGTCTCTTGGATTACTTAAGTCCACTGCTCATTACTCTCACATATGTTTTTTTGTATTCATTTTTACCTTTTAGAACATACTATACGTACTTTAGTATAATGTTTTGAATTTAGTGTGAAGGCGGAAGTTTGACTTTAACGATGAATGGGTTCTAAGTGCGGTGTGTAAACATGCATCAACCTCTTGCTTATCGGCCATATTTGGTGAACGCACACACAGCTCAGTGCTGGAAACAAGGCAATCCGAAGACCGTACTCGGCTTAAGTCAAAAGTCACCGAGTGTGTATTCTGTATTTGAATATCAAGCATAACAAACAAACCAATACATCGATGATGACCGTTCGGTTCGGTGCCGCGCCGTATTTTTGTGAAAGTTAATGTGAGTGTCACGAGACGAGTGAAAGTGCGTTTGGCTTTTTGATGCTTTTGATTGAACCAATCGTGTTGTAATTTGAATTTTATACTTTGTTTGGTAGTTGATTTATTTATGAAATTTTATTTTCATGTTCAAGCCTTTTATCATTATACAAGGTCGATCGTACACCTCAAAAGCAATCGAAACAAAAAATACTTCTTAGTCACAGTTGTCTCAATTGTAGGATAATAATTTTTTCAGCATTGCACTTGACAACCCTATTGTAAACTAATATATATATGGAGTCCAGTGAAATTTTAAGGCGAAAATGTCCTTGAGGTAGAAGTAATAATATTGAGCGTATAATGCTGAACAGTTGAGTTAATCATCAGATCCATCAATCGGTCTGACGACTATCAGTGCGGTTATGGTGCATTTACGGCTACTCAAATTATCGTACAATCTCAAACTGATCGTGATAGTGTTGTTTAGGAAAAACTCAAAACGATACAACACCCTGTAGTTGTATGAAAATAAATTATTGAATGCAATTGGAACATTCTAGTAGCAGTATGACGAGGGTAATGTTGTAGTCTGTAGTGCAGAGTACAATTTGATAACCTACCTTGGTATAACATCATGATGTCGTGTGCAGTGTGCATTTTACGACTTTCTTTCGCTACTTTGCTCCTCATGCCATTTGCAGTGATCCTTGGGTAAGGTAATACGCACGCGAGACGGCACGCGAAATAGAAAGTGGCGTGACGCCCGCGGCCCACCAAACCACCGAAGGGGTAACGGTGGTAACACGAAACGCTGCGGTCGTGGTTTTCACCAGATCGTAAGAAATGCAAGGCGCAAGCATTTATTTTATGACGCTGTAAAAAATTCACGCCACTTCCTGCATCCTGCCTTCTCATCACAGTGCCAACATTTATGATATCGTGATATTCGTGATCATTGAAATCTACTCCTATCCGGGAGGAAGGAATCTTAACGGTGTTAACAGTACAGTGCACCAATGCGGCATAAGTTCAGTGTTCAGTTAGAACTAACAACGTTTAGTTTCAGTCGTTTAGCACCGCCAGAGTGATTAGACTCCGTTTTGAGTTGACTTGATTCGATTTCGCATGTGGAGAGTGCGAGTGCGCAAGGCCTTGGTGTGGTTTGGGAATTGGGATGCTGCGCTGATGCAGTTTGTGCATCGCACGCTGGGGGCGTGCATGCCGCCCCGCTGGCAAAGTGGTATCAGCACGTATTGATTACGCGGGAGTGAATCACCAACACCGAACTGCCACACTTCGTACCGCCCTCTCTTTTTTTTTGCTTGCTACCGCAAGGAAGCAACTTTTTCGCCTTTGTGTAGAAGGACGAACTGAAGAAGCTATGGTGCTGCAAATTCCTATCGTGTACCGTGGTTTTACTCTTCTTGTAAGCCCTCAATCGATGAATCGATGGATTCACTTTGCAAAATTCCTCGCCACATCTATCTGGACGCATCTCTTCGTTGTGGTCTTTGTGGTAATGAGTTTGATCCGTACCCTGGAATCTGAAATGAGTGTGAGCCTCAAGTATAGGCACTAAGCACTGAGAATTCCTCTTTTTCTCCTCGTCTATCTGTGCTTCAACACAAAAAGCCTGGTCCTTCGCGGTGAGGTCCTAGGCGGGTTGGAAGTGAAAGAGCAACCAACCTATGCCGCAGTCTTCAGTCTCAGTCCTCAGCTCCTCAGCTCTAGTCGTGTGTTCCTGCGGAATTGTAGTGTAGAAGAATAGATGCTTTTACACTTCTGCACTTCCATATACCTTCGAACTTGTCCTTCGGTGCACTTTTGCACTTGTACTTTCCGGCTGGTGGAGTGAGCAGCGTGCATTGAGGATGTGGGGAGACTGGGATGGTACTGCCATCGTGCCTTCCAACCATTGAAGCACATGCACATGTATTCGCCTGGATTTACCGGGTACAAATGTAACAAAGGGTAGAAATGATAAAGAAGAAATGAAAACATACTCCAAGGCATGTTTCGTACACTATCCACCTTTGCCGGGTTTACCATACCTATACCGGAGATTGACTCTGACTCTGCGTGCAATGACTTTTACGGTAGTACCAAGTAGAGTTCTGCATTTCATGCCCCGTACTTTCTGCGTGTATAAAAAGGTAAATGGGTTACATCCTCGAGGTCGGTCTCTTGAACTCTTGATATGGTACCTATGTCTAATTCCGGAATGGGACGTTCACTTAAAATTGTGTCTGTATTTGCTTCATTTACCTTTAAATACGCAAATTATTAAAACTTTGAAAGGTGATTTGTTTCAGCTGCATATGTTGGTAAACACGTTTTATTTGACCCTGCTTTGGAAATGGAAACAAATGAAATACTTGAAACTACGATGAGCTATTTTAAAGTCTCATCTGCATCTGCTTTTCTATTCGTTGCTAGAGTCAACTCGTATGCATAATACTACTAGTGTGAGTTTAGAGCTGCAGGTCTCGTACAGTTACAATGTTGGTAAGTGTGTGCACGCCGCATTAATATCGATCGGCGCACGTTTGTTATGAATTTTCATTGGGGTTTCGTAATTTTCTATGCGGGCGACCTCAACTGCCAACGCAACGGTCAGTAGTAGCACTAGGCAGATGTGGAGCCTATAGTTCGGTTTTAATATCAGAACCTTCATAAAATAATAGTGAAGATACAAATACATGGTTTATAATATCCTTGGATGGAGCAAAGTTAATATTATCCCATATACTATGCCCTATGCCAGATTAGGTGTATGTGTGTACTTTAATATATCTAATATACCTTCTTTGTTTGTTTTTGTAAGTCTCGTCTTGGCTCTTCCTTATTTAAGGATGGTGTTTGGTGCGCGGCGGGCAGAATTAGACGCGACTAGAATATTAAATATGAACGCGTGCTTGGAAGTCGAGGAATAGTCGTGGCTTCTCCACCCACAGGTTTACACACACTAGCGCTAGCCTTCATGGCGAAATTAAATTTTACACAGGTATGGACAGTGAGTCGTTACCACCCATTCCATCATCATCCAACTTCCGAGTAGTTTCTTGCTGGCAAAGTTATTGCTCGGATGGTTGAGAAAAGTTTGTCATTTCTCATCCGTCATTTTCGCTATCCTTCTGCAATTTTCTATCATTAGGAGTTGCAGTAATAAAGTTTCCCGGTACTCGACGTCATCCATCGTAAATAAGTTGGATTGTTGGTAGGAAAATTAGCATCATTTCAGCCGTGATGATAATATTAAATTTTTACCAAGATTTTAAACTGTAATTCACTTTTTGAAACTTCGTGCTTCTGCTGGGGACGGCATGATTAACAGGAGTATAATTTTAGCATTTGGACAAAGCACAAGCAGAAAAAGCCGCATTTAATGCGCGTACGTAATAAAATTAAAGCCGACTTCAGTGGAACACTGGTTGTGCTTCCCCACGGCGTTTTTTGCTGTTATTATTAGATATTTTTGGAAAGCGCACGATCTGCACACTCCAGGGCACAGCAGCGCACAGATGCACAGCACTGGAAATGGTGTTATGAAATCGTTCTAATTTAGCTCGGACTTTTTTTTTACAATCTATAAATATCCAATACAGACATAGATAATAATGTTAAAACTCAGGATTCGTGTAAATTGCTTTCAATTGTACTTTGTGTGACTAGTAGGGAAAGCTCCACTTTAAGAGTTTGTTA
>JARJDQ010010124.1:0-31214 GCA_030264215.1 Geostiba sp. GC000077 | reverse complement strand
TCCTAACTGTCTCTGACGAGGGTTACAAAAGTTAAACTTTTTAGCGTGAAATCGTACAAAGAAACATCTTTAACTTTAGCGAGTGCAAAAAGTTTAGTGCAAAGAAATGCACCTATTGAGTATTGAACCTTCGTGTATCGGACTTTTCGTCTTGTTTTGATGTCGTCTATCACTCACCAAGCTCTGTAAAGTTTTTTTATTAACACCTAATACTATATCCTCCATATTACAAATAAAATATCAATTTCTTTGTGAGTTTAGACGCTACTGATTTGAAAACACTCTTTTATCGAAATACTGTTGAGTAACTACAGAACTTGTATCTCTGTATAATCCCTTCCCACTGGAAAAAGTAGGTGGTTGGCCTTGGAAATATGGGAAACAGTTGGTATCGCTTTACTGAAAATGAAATTCATCAATATTTTTGAATAGCCATCAATTTGAGATTAAAGTGCAACGATGCCAAATTTCTGGCAAGAAACAATGAGGATTTTTCATGATGCAGAACAATCTGGAGACTTTTTGAACATTCTAAAGGCACAGAAGAAAATATGAAACACAAATGGGCTCTTTTCACAATTTTTTTAAATTGATCTTAAATGAAAGTGTATGAAAAATGATGATATAGTCTGTTCGATGAGGCGAGTCACTCGTATTACCATAGTGACCATGTTATTTATATGGACACATCACTCTTTTCACTACGTTCGTTGCGAAATACTCGCATCTTAAAATCAAACTTTACGCACTAATTTCATAAATAACTATTTTGTACGTGTAAGCGCTACTGATTTGAAAACACTCTCTTATCGAAATGCTCTCGGGTAACTACAGAACTTGCATCTTTGTAAATAATACCGCCCCGTTGCAGTTTCCTTGCCTTCTAAATTATTCCAAGCTTCCATCATGCCCGAAGAAGTTTCTTGATGACAGATGGTGTAGAGATGTGAAGATGATTGTTGATAATGTTGATAAAGTCGCTTGTGGCTTATCCGAAGAGTTTAATCATACTGTTTGCCGAAGCAACATAGCACATGTACTGTTGATTCCTCCTCTTCCAAACAGCCTCAGCAGGATGTATATATTATTAATAAATACCTCAAATGAAGCAGCAATTCTTTTGCAGATTTCGTTTTCAGATATCTCCGGCTCCAACTCCTGAAATTCAGCGATCACGTGCTTTATAGTATAAATTTTAATTTCCCTTGAATTTACTTTCAATATTTTGAATGCATATCAATTTCGGAAATAGACCGAAAACAGCGCCAAATTTACTTCCGTTTAAAAGAAATGTTACCAACTGCTCTTCACCTTTCCATACCCAACCACTTCCTTTTTACAGGCTGAATAGATGAATTGATTTTGTGTGGTGTGGTAGTACATGTTGAAGGAGTCAAAGGTTGCTTGCTTTTTCAAATTGTTTGTAATTAATTTCCACTCACCACCGCAGCGTTAATTAAACTGGAGCATTTTCCTGCTCCCTGGTTTGACGTAGCAATGGCGGCGAATTGCAAATGTGGCAGCGCAACAATTTACATCCTTTATGTTGTGCGCGCAAAGTTTTTTCCAGCAGGCACACATCTTTTGTACGTATTGTATACGCACGAGAACAAGGTGATATTTTACAAATCAAAACTCGTTCAACAAATTTTTCCCAATATAAATTTTCAATTTCATTTAACATTTTGCGCTTTTGTTTGCTCGCTGTTTCATCAGTGCTTTAGGCAGTTAATTTCGTGCTGGGATTTTTTTCATCGATAAAATAAAAGGACGATTGTGAAATGTGGAATTTGAATAAGCCCAATAACCTAAAAATTATATATAGTTCAAGATCAATACAGATTTCACATTATTGCAGCTAATCCTTGCTGAAACACTGAAAAAGTTCGGGCGATGGGAGAAGCGTAAAAATACAACGCGACCATGAAATCGCTTTTTCCACGCATTCTGGATTTAGCAACAAAAAGCCAACAGACTTAACGTCCCAAACATACATGTGCAGCCTTTCATGAGGAATTCAGGACAAACACCTGAATGCATGAAACGTTGAAATTCACCGTGTTCATTGAGTTTCAGGCTATTTCGGAACAAAAACAACAATATTACAATGTATTCTAGAAAATATTGAACTTTGCCAAAAAAAGCACATCAATGAGATGATAAGATTGTAAAGATCTAGAAGTGCGGTGGGACGGTGGAAGCAGGTATACATAGAAGTATGAAGCATACTTTGTGGGCGATATGCGCGGTGTGAGAATTGAGTGCGTCGAAAATAGCGTCGCGACGCACGGCGACGGCGCGACTTAAGCAGCGTGTGCGTGTACAGAGAAACGCATCACGAGCCCATTGCGGTTTAGTCGCACACCCGGCTTTGATATGCGCGAAGCTAACACCCAAACGCCATCAGCAATCGCAACCCGCATTAGTTTGGAGTTTTGACAACAGACTATCCGAGTTACAATCAGTGCATATTGAAAAATGTAAGTTGCACTTTTAATTCACATTCACCATCGGCGCAAGATGCATGTCTTAATTTAGTTTTCGGCGACGATGACGCACGCGGCGGCGGCGTTAATTTTAGTCACGCTGGTTGCGAATGGCACATGCCGGCATTTTCACTCCGCAAGTTGAAGTTGCAATGTAAACGATCCAGAATTGACGTTCCAACGTAAAGGTCTTTTTTCTGTTGTCTTTGCAGTTTAGCAGAGAGTTAAAAGCTCCTCAAGTGTGGCAAAATGGAGCAGTTCGAACAACTGTTAACCTGCGCCATCTGCCTGGACAGATACAGGAATCCGAAATTGCTGCCGTGTCAGCACAGCTTCTGCATGGAGCCGTGCATGGACGGGCTGGCGGACTACGTGCGACGTCAGGTAATCTTAGCATCCCAATCGTCGATGATGCGATCGACCAAAAATATTCATCATGCGCTCCCGAACTCCGACGCTCCTACGTGGTTCCTACGCAAACACCCGTCGAGCGCAAATATTTTTATATCAAAAGTCTGCTTGCTGCTACGGCAGAAAAAAAGTCAAAGAATCTTTTGCATAAATAACGCTGCATGCCTCGCACATTATTAATGATTTCGTTTTCGTTTGCCGTTGCCTTTGCCAAATGGCGGCGAGTTGCGAGTAATAAAAGATATTTTTGGCGCAGGTCAAATGTCCCGAGTGTCGTGCGGAGCACCGCATCCCGTATCAGGGCATCCAGGGCTTCCCCACCAACGTCACCCTGCAGCGCTTCCTGGAGCTACACATCGAGATCACCGGCGAGCTGCCCGACCCCACCAGCGGGCAGGTGATGGAGCGCTGCAACGTCTGCTCGGAGAAGTCTTACTGCAGCGCGTGCTCGCACTGCGAGAAGAAGATCTGCGAGGAGTGCAAGGGGGCGCACATGGATATCCTGCGCAGGGAGATCGTGCGCATCAACAATCAGATTCGGCGGGGGCTGCATCGTTTGCAGGATGCGCTGGCGATGGTGGAGAAGAACGCGCAGAGTATTCAGACCAACAGTTTATCCGTCTCGGAGGAAGTGGAGGAGATCTATCGACGACTGTCCAAGGCGGTGAAGGATCGCACTGAGCATCTGCGCGGCGAGCTAGATCGCTATATGTCCACGGAGGTGCGTACGCTCACGACCCTGAAGGATAACCTGGAACAGGAGATTTCGAATATCATCAGCAATTGCGACCTTGCCGACAAGCACTTCAATGAGAATGTATCTTGGGACGATTGCGAGCTTATGGATGCGAAGGAGATCTTTTTGAAGACCGTTGATTTTATTAGGAACTTTGAGTATGAGAATTCGGATTACAGCAGGAAGGTGCGGTTGGTGTTGGCGCACGATCCCAATCAGCTGGTGCTGCACGTGGCTGGGTACGGTGACCTGAACATCACGAACCCAGCGAATCCATTTGGACAAGGGACAGCGCTACAGGTCCCTGGTGGGCCTGGATTGATGCGCTCCAAGAGCGATCATAGGTTAGCCTCGCAGTTCAGGCAGCAGGAGGAAGGGCAATTTTACGAAGGGGAGAACCCACCGTTGGCGAGTAGAAAGTTCGGTGAGCGTCCAGCGAGGACGACGGGAGGTGATCGTTACACGGACCGCTATGGTCGCGGCGGTAACGAATACACCGAAGACTATGAGGACTCCTCACGACCGCCGAGGTCCAGATATCGCAGCCGGTACAACCGCCACGGGGATCAGGACTCTGACAGCGAGCAAACCTCCCGGGTGCGGTTCAATGAGCAACCTCACAAGGAACGTGAGCGTGTCCTTGATACAGAGGACGTGGCCAAAGGCCCACTCTCAGGGATCACTCGCCTTGCCGACTCACCGCGGGTAATGAAGAAGCTCATCGAATCAGAGTCCGGTGGCGGTAAGAAAAAGGAGAAGGAAGTGCCGCCGGTGCAAGCGCCTCAGCCGAAGGTCGTGCCCAAACGCCCACCGCCTCCGGCAGCTAATCGCCAGCAAAGTGAAGAGGACGAAATCGCCAAGATCAAAAAGCAGAACAAAGGGGCCACCACGTCCACCACGGAAACTGAACCTCCGCCATCGCCAGCTGTGACGCGACAAGCGTCCAGGGCACGCGAGGAGGAGCAGCACGCTGCTATCAGGAAGACACCACCCGCACCCGCCGAGGTGAGTCCCGATGAATAAAGCCACACATACCGAGTTACCAGTACCTGATTATCAGCCATTTTAATTTGCAACGAACGAACACTGAAAACAACCTCCCTCAAAAAAAAGACAATACCGCTGACATTTACATTTACGTCTGTGGCATGTTCCTAGCCTAGTTTTATGATGAGTCGCGGAGATGCAACCACATCGATACAACAACAAGTTTAAGCGACTCTATATGACTCTGACTCTGACTCTGACTTCTCCCTTCGTTGTGTGTTACCTCGTACCTCGTTACCTCGTTACCTGTTACTGTTTGGTGTTGCGGTGTGTGTGCACCTGTTACCTGTGAATGCTCTTGTAACCGGGTCCGGGTCCAGCATGAAGACCTTCTTGGGCCTGTCTTGTACTACCAACATGCCTGAAAGTAAACAAGCGGAAAGCTTAATAAGGGATACAGAAAGATTTTTTGCAACAATCCGACAATAAAACGAATACTAATCCACTAGCAACTAACCCATCATTCTTCATTTCTTCACTAACCTTAATCATACACAAAACAAACCTAACCAATAAATACGTTGTGGCACCACACACAGGAAACGTACTTTTTGTTGTCGTTGTATCGGTGTTTCGGTGTGTATTTTGTTTGTGGGAGAGGAGCATGCCATCCAGACGCACGCCCGGTGTTGTAAAGTGCAAAAGTGTTGTGCCCGTGTCTCTGTGTCCCTTAATCACTCTCCGCTTGTTTATTTTCCCGTAGGCGACGACGAGCGCCGAGGACGAGTCGGACGAGTCGACCTCAGCGCCGCAGCCGCGCAAGCCGCCGGCGAAGGTCGCCGCGCCCGCCTCTGCCGCCCCACCGGCGACGGCGGCGCGACGCACGACCGCCGCCGTCGAGCCGAAAAAGGCGGCGCGCTCCACCAGCTCCGACTCCACCAGCTCCACCGAGTCGAGCGGCTCAGCGGTGCGCAACACCGGCGCCGCGTACACCACCGACGAGGTAAAGCAGAAGTATCTCGATCACACCGGCGACGCAACCACGCGCACGCGCGGCAGCGGTAAGGACAAACAACCCTTCCAGAGTCGCTTCTTGCAGAACAAGACGCCACCGACGCCGCCACCTGCTAAGGAGGAGGAGAGCGATTCGAGCAGCGAGGAGGAGACCTCGTCGGAGAGCGAGTCCGAGGAGTCCACGCCCAAGGTGGAGCCGGCTAAGGAGGCGAAGGAGCCGAAGAGCGACATCACACCGCTGTTGGCGCGCAGCCAACTAGCGCGTGATAACTCCACCGAGTCGCCGCGACGCACCGACACCGGGTATGGAAGGTCAAGATATACTAGGGAGACATCGCCCATTAACAAATATTCGACACACAGCACACGCACACGCCCCACATACGACGACGACACCACCACCACCAGCACCACCACTCCAAAGTACGGATACACCAGTCGCTTTCTCAACAAGAGCAAGAGCACGGCAGCGGTGGCGCCCGAAGAGGACGACTACAAATACCAATCGTCCTTTGACGATGACAGCAAATACCCGACCAGTCGCAGTCGATACATGGCGATGAAGGAGCGCCGCCAACGGCTTGCGCGCAGCAAGTCCAGCCACAACTTTGATGATGATGACACCGAAGAGCAGCTTTCGCCCACGTCCACCAATCCGAGTGCGTATCTCGCTTCGCGGGGCTATGGGACAGCCTCCTCCTCGGCGATGAATGACCTCGCACGCAGCAGATCGTCACATGCCTTAAAGTCGAGGGAAAGCTCCCCGGAGCGTCCTTCAGCTGGCACTGAAAAGGATGGCGCTGCGTTGAGCTCATGGGCACGATACTTAAAGAACAAGTACGGCAATCGCGCCACCGGCAAGGACAAGGAGGGCGGTACAACGACGCCTTCGTCAGCGAGTAGTTCAGCTGCAGCGCGACGCTTGTCCCTGGGATTGCCGCTGAGGTCTTCGACGGAAATGGGAAGCTCCGACGACGATTCAAAAAACATGCAAGGCTCCCCCACTACCCCTACAGCAGCTACGGTAGCGGCAGCAGCCGGTGAGTCATACAATCTAATATTTGCTCTGCTCTTTATCACACTGTTCTCAATGTCAAACATTGCGGCATTTCTTTTCTCCTAAACTACACGTCGCAAAACGGATTGTTTTCTCTATTTGGTATTTGCGCTGGACGCCATATTGGATGCTAACGACACTAAATAGCGGATGCTGCAGCTACACACAACACACAGCACACCTCAGCACCACTGCATTGCAATATTTGAAGGTTATGTGTGTATATTAGGTATCGCGGTGGCAACAGCAGGTACTTCCCCTAGAAGCCAGTACCTGCAGAAGGGCCGCCAGCTGTATGCGATAGGGAGTCGGGGGAGCGAAGCCGGATGCTTCACGTGGCCGCGCGGCGTCGCCGTCGGCCCGGACAACGTCGTCGTCATCGCCGACTCGTCGAACCACCGCGTGCAGGTGTTCGACGCCGGCGGCAAGTTCGCCAAGGAGTTTGGCACCTACGGCAACGGCGAGGGTGAGTTCGACTGTCTCGCCGGCGTCGCCGTCAATCGCATCGGTCAGTTTATCATCGCCGATCGCTACAATCACCGGATACAAGTAAGTGCCAATCAACAACAACAACAAAAGAATAGATTCCCACCATGCCACGCATCCTACGCCGCCGCTAATCTGTTTATTTTAAATCATCTCCTTTTGATAGGTATTCGATCCGTCTGGCAGGTTCCTGAGGTCGTTCGGCAGTCAGGGCTCGTCCGACGGACGCTTCAACTACCCTTGGGGCATCACCACCGACGCGCTGGGCTTCATTTATGTTTGTGATAAGGAGAACCATCGAGTTCAAGTGAGTGACGCGCTGCTTTCTTTTTATCGCAACGCAAAAACACGTACTCACATCCGCCATTTTGTGTTGGCACGTTGGCAGGTTTTCCAATCGGATGGCACGTTCGTCGGCAAGTTCGGCACGATGGGCAGCAAGCAGGGTCAGCTGGAACATCCGCAGTACATCGCCGTCTCGAATACGAATCGCGTCGTCGTATCGGATTGCAATAATCACCGCATACAGATATTCGACGTGAACGGGCGCGTGCTGTCGGCGTTCGGCAGCGAGGGCTCGGCCGAGGGGCAATTTAAATTCCCCAGGTACGCACATCAATGTCGCCCCCTCCCCCTCCCAGTCCTCACACCCACATCGCCACCATCCGTTATTAATCCATCGATGACATGGTTGTTACAGAGGCGTCGCGGTGGATGATCAGGGTTACATTTGCGTTGCCGATTCGGGCAACAACCGTATTCAGATCTTCCATCCAGACGGCACGTTCCTGAAGGAGTTCGGCTGCTGGGGCACGCGTGACGGCGAGTTCAAGGGATTAGAAGGCGTCGCGATCGCGTCGAATGGCAACGTTCTCGTCTGCGATCGCGAAAACCATCGCATTCAAGTGTTTTGAATACTCTGTTATCGACCTTTTCTATATTGTTCATATTTTCTACTACTTTCAAGATGCGATTGTAAATTTGTACAAAAAAATTGTTAACGTACATGATGGTGCAAAACGACGACTATGGTTACTATTGCGCAATATTTTGAATTACATTATGATACTAATTTATCGACTTCTTGTGAATGATCTTGATTAATAATTTTTCGCTCATTTGTCAATGTGTGTTACATACGATTTTGTTATAGTTACCAATTGAATTTATGAGAGATATATTAACTTTAATAATTAATAACTATAACTGAATATTAAATAATTTCTACCCAAAATTATGGTTTCCTTTTTAGTACAGAAGAAATAGGTTTTTATGGGAAAAGACGGGGTTTGAATTTTTTAGTTCGTTGATGGTATCTTTTTGACATACTAAAAGTCTAGAAAAATCTGAGTATGCTAAATGCGCTTTTTTCTTGCACTAAATGTCAAATGGAGAAACACATTCGTGTCCCGGCGCCTCCACCAACGTTCCATTTTTCGGACGTGTTTTTGGTGATATATGATTACGTAATGAATTTGTTAACATTTTGTATATGCAATAGCATCGCTAGAAAGAGCATGAAATTAGCCAACTTACCACGATGAAAATTTTATTTCGCAATTATAAAAACGTTGTTTGTATCTTTGGGTGTTTGTATTAATATTTATCCACCTCGGAAAATCCACAGTTTTAGCCCGATAAAGATTAAATTTGGTTCATTGGTAGATAATAGTCAAGCAAAAAAAAAAACATTCGTTATGTCTTGATTTTATACTTCGCCCCTTTGTGGAGGCGCCGGGATTGACTAGATTTTTCTAGGTAGACTTATAGTATGTCGAAATGGTACCATCAACGAACTAAACAATGCAATCCCAATCATTATGGAAATTAGTTCCGCCAAACACATATTTTTTGTTTATATCTTCTGTACTATTTTGAATTATTTCATATTTTAAACAAATCACAAAAAAACATTTGTTGATCCTCGTAGCGCCATCTATGTTCTGTGAAAATAAAAGTACAAGAAAAACAACCGACATCTTGACCCCTAGCGCCATCTGTCAAAGGCAGCTATGAATCTATATCAGTCTGTTTCTGTTTCGTGGTTTTGTTATGCTGCACGGCTGCAGTTGACAGACTGACAGACAAGAGACAAGACAAACATTCGCCAAGGGTTGGTTCTTGGTTGTGTAAAATGCGCGTTGTGCGTTAATAAATTGTTAAACAATGGCAGTACGTACTTTTTTAGGAACTTGGGAGGTGAGTGCAACGCAAAACCATGCTCCACCACACAACCACACATGACTCGACTGTAAAAACGACACCACATGAAGCTCGCATCCGCAGCCCCGCAGACAATAACAACATTTGTAAATAAACAAATATGGTTGAAATGTGTTGCAGGTCACGAAATTCCAATATGAAAACGACAGCCAGTGCCGGGGCCTGGAAGGGTGGGTCACACAGTCTGCACATCTCACATAAACTGTGTTACTTATTGGCTATGTTTCAGAATTCAATTTACACTCGATGAAGCTGGAAATGTGGACTGGCAAGTCAGCCATGATCTCTGCAATGTGCCACTATTCGTGTGCGACACTTACGAAGTATGCACAAGCCGCACATGCGTTGGGCTTTATTTACGCCTGCGTTTTGGCGCATTTGCTGGACATGTCATTGAATTTTCAGTATGTAATCTTGAACACAATCCATATACACTTGATTTAACATTTGATTAACTTGTTAGTGCATGGAACAGAGAAATAATAGTGAGAAGATGGATAAAATGGTATTATTCTGCAATGGCTGGTGTCAAATGCACTGCATTCGAATAGCAGACCCAAAGGAGGGTGACACTCAAGAAATGCCATTTTCCCTGCTGCCAGCATTAGAGGAGGGGTATTTTAAGGATGTGACGCTTACCGCTGATAATAAGAAGCAGTTTGAGGCGCATTCGATCATACTCCAGCTGCTGGGCGACGACATCGACTGGTGCGGCTTGCAGTCGCCGCTGCAATGCCTGCCGGAGAACGTACTCGGCACAATCCTGCACTTTCTTTACGCTGAATGTCTGCCCAGCTCGATGGACGACACTACTGCCGAACAAGTCATCCAAGCTATCTCAGCCCATGAGTGTCTTAATAAGCTAAGCGATTTGTGTCGAAACTTTCTTAAAAATAATGCGCTTAAAAAACGTAAGCATAAACATAATCAATATTGTTTTTACATGAAAGTTGCAAGAAAATCAAAGAAAAATAATTGAAGACGTGTACACAACAAAACTTAAGGATCGTTTTGCACCGCTACATCTTAAATTCCAACATGTCTTCTTATTTATTTACTCAGTTGATGATTTTCGAAGATAATAGTATTAATAGTTCTTTGGTTATCGATTTTGTAGAAGTCATCGAGCTCGTCAACGAAATGCACGCATCAATCAACAAGGTGATCGAGCACTTTGTGCACTTCAATTCGGCGTCGAGGGACGACGGCGGCAACGGCCCTAATGGCTGGGCGGAAGCCAGTCCTGGTCACTTGTGTTACATCATCAAACAAGCGCTGCGTGATACTGCTGTTGGTATGTTTATGTTTTTCTATAACCTCTCGTAAAATTATCAGATGAGAATGTCATTATAGGTTAGAATCGTTGTTGAAAACAAATTGTAACTTCCCATTTGAATGATTTGAAGATATTTGGATAATTTTGATGGGACGCGAGAAAATGTGGAATACGAATAAAGTGAGATGTGTGACTAGAATGTTACAAAATGTCTCTAAATCGCTCTAAATTTCAAGTCACAATTTGGTTTCAACAACCACTCTAACCTCAATTACCCAATTAATAGTAAAAAGTTGCCTACAATAACAGTGGAATATTCATACATATTTCGAAATTAGTATCATACAGTCTATGTGTCCAAGTAATTGTAACAAGTCCGAAAGTGAACGCGTACACGAACGCGGAACAGAAAAAGAAAAATTCAAAAAACAGATTCGGTGATTGCTCCCAAACCACTGGGGCGATTTGACTCGGCTCGCGCCTCAAAAACACCGCGTTTCAGCCCTACGTACGAAAATAACTATTATATTGTGGAAATTTTCAACCCTATAGCTATTCGCGTTTCCGAAATTTCCCAATTTCCAACATTGTAAACATTACTTTTTCGCCCAGTGTACGGAAACGCGAAAAGTTATTGTTGAAAATTTCGGCAATGATAGAACATACTTTTTGACGGATTTTGAAATCATCTGCATTTCCCTCGGGAACATCATTCGGGAGAAAACGGGAATAAACTGGCGGGGGTGAACGGCGCCCTTTGGCGGCCGCGCAAAAACAATTTACGTGGAGGATTATTTTTAGCAACATGAATCCGAAGAGAAAATTCAATCGCCCCAGTGGTTTGGGAGCAATCACCAAATATGTTTTTGAGTTTTGTTTTTCTGCATTGGCCTATGTTCGAGGATAAATGAAAAGCACCGAATAAACAACTATTTTTGAAACTTGTGCTTTTGTAGTGTGCGCCAAGCTATTACTGCTCTGCGACCTGTTCAGCAAGCGCAAGGCAGAGCTGACGCGCGAAGAGCGCAACGAAATCATCCTCTACGCGAATTCGCGCGTGCCGATCCTCGTCACGCAAGTGCTGAAGTTTTTCCAAGCCATCAAGCGCACATTCAGCAGCATGACGCCCGTACAGCGGCAGGAGATTGCCATGTTTCTAGTCCCAGAGGTAACCAACACACACACATTCACCCATAAAATGCACACAAAATCGAAACAATATTTTACAAATGAAATCGGTGCGTAGTTTGAATCAATTTTCGACACTTTGACCGCACTCGTGCGCGACACCAACAAAGCGATGCTGAAAGTCATCGACCTGCTGGGCCCGCATCGGATCGAGCAGAACAGCGAGGCCGGCGACGCGCTGACCAACTCCCTCTGCCACCTGCTGCACAGCAGAGAGATCGTGAAGAGTCGCACACTCCAGGAGATTATTGCCGGCACGCTGGAAGCACTTATAAGCAAAAGGTAACGTAAAATTGCAGTGCTGCTGATGCCGATTTCAACTCGCTTTGTTGCAACAGAGAAATCTTCAACGAAATGACGCACACGCAGAAAATACGCACGGTGACGCGCAACTTCGATCAGCTCGTCGAGGAGCTAACATTCTTCCTGATACAATTAGAGGATTTGCCATCCGCGCTCGGCGATAAGCTGGAGCTCTCCGAGTTTAAGTTTTGCTTCAAAGTAGGGACGAGTAAAGTGGTAAGTATTGCGCAAATAGATCAATCTAACCACGTGACATTGAGGTTAGAGTCGTGGGAGAAAAACAAACTTTGACTTGCCATTTAGAACGATCTGGACATTTTCTAGTGATCCTAATGTTACATCACACTTTGTTTGCTTTCTACATTTTCTTCTATCCCAATAAAAGACCCAAAAATTCCCAAATCGTTCAAATGGCAAGTCAACATTTGTTTATCTCTCCCGACTCTAACCTACAATGACGTCACTTTAGATTGTATTGGGTGCGAAAATGTGTTCAATGCTAAAAACTTATGAAATTTTGTGCGATGCAGTCTGGAGTGTTGGACACGTTAATAAAACATCGCAAAGTGCTGCAAACATTGCTGCTTCACGTATGTGAGCTGGTGCAACGCGACGTCTTCATGCAAGCGCTGCAGAAGCTCAATTTGTTGGAAGCGCCGAGCGCATCGGCCGTCGGTGTCACCGACGAGGCCAAAGAGGAACGGAAGAGGATTTCCACGCCCAAGCATCAGCAACAGCAACAATCTTACAAGGTAAAATTCGATACAGCCGGGAATTTGATATGGATTTAGAAAATTTATTCTTTTGCGATTTTTGTTAATAGTTCAACTTGGTAAACACCTTATACGTGCCTCCAAACGCGAAGCAAAGTAATTTAGCGGCGAAATCACTCGATCTCTTCAAATCCGGCCGAAGCACTGACATGGTCTTCGAGGTGCTGACGACGGGCGCTGAAGACGATGGTAGCGGGCAAGAATCGGGCGTGGAAGAGCGCACGAGTATCAAAGCGCATCGAGTAATTGTCGCGGCGCGCTGCGACTGGTTCAGACGCGCGCTGCAATCTGGGATGCGGGAGGCGATTGATCGCAAAATAATCATTCACGATACGTCGCCGCTGCTCTTTCGAATCTTCTTAGAGTACCTGTACAGCGGCAGAATTGGCTGCGCGCCGAGTTTGTCCACGGAGCAGTGGTCGGACTTGCTGCTGCTGAGCGATCGCTACGAGCTGGACTCCCTCAAGCAGGTCTGTGAGTGCACGCTGCAATCTAGTATCGACATGGAGTCGGCGTTGTACTACCTAAGTATGGCCGATCAGTTCAATGCAAGGATGTTGAGGGTAAGTGGTTGACATAGTTGGTAATGAAGAGAACTGTAAAGAACGTGCATAAGAAGTTGCCTACCATGCGCCTCTAAACTTATCCAAACTCCGCCGCCGTCTGGTGTCAGAAAATGGAACCTCTGAAACAAGTTCGTTCTGATGAAGTGGCATGGCGCCACCAACGGTACGTGTAGAGGCGAATAGAAGTTAAAATGGCCATCAATTGTTTCAGAATGGTTGCATTGCATACATCGCGCAAAATCACGAACTCACCGAATGCGAAGTCTTCTACGAGCTGCCCATCGCGCTGCAGGCGGAGATCTTCGATTCGGTGTGGGCGCACCCGCCGAATAACCGCAAGACGTACTCGGACACATCGGACGAGGCGATCGCGGACAACGCCAAAAAGGTAAAGAGGTAATGATGCAACAACCGCAACTAAAGTTCGACCGCTTGCAGCTGCATTCGCGAAGTAGTTCGGTGGAAGACCTCCCCAGCCAGGATACCGCGCGCCTGCAGCAGTGCATCGCGCAGATGCGCGACATCCTCGGCGATGCAGCGCCGCACGAGGCGCTCGTGCAGGTGGTGCTCGCCGCCGACTACGATCTCTGTCGCGCCATCAATTACTTCTACGCGCGGGAGTGATGCACGCACGCGATATTTATCCTGCAGTCGGCGTTAAATTTACACAAGCATCGTGTGATGCGTGTGATAATTACGTACATATTTCGCATTATGCGAGGGGGGTGGGGGGAACTGATTGCCGGAGCTGCGTGATGTTTGCTTTGCGCATTGCAAATTTATTCAAATACTGCACACATGCACCATTTGCGCGGACATAGTTGAAATTTTTATAATTACCTACATAATTTAGATGTTGCGCGCATGCGGCCGCCTCAAAACGAGACTTTTTCAATGTCCTCTATGTGTGTCGTGGTAAAGTCGTCGTAAATGGTAAGAAATCATCTTCAGCTTCAAACTACATAATAATTTTCCTCCAATGAAGCCTCCAGTCACCTAGTCAACGCTTTTTAACCTATTTTAAATGTGATTTACGTCTCCATACACCCACAACGTCTAAACCAGCCAGAATTCAATATTCCATCCTTCAAATTGGAGGGTCCTAGTCATCAGCGCATTGAAGTTTTAGATAGAAAATGACTCACACTCGTAATTAAGCAACTAAATATTACGCGGTGACGTATTGTAGCCACACCATACGGGATTATGAGTCTTCATACTTATGAACTTATGGTTAATACACTCCCTTATCGTACTATACTCGAATTATTATAAGCTTGATGAGCTTTTAATAATTTGAGATTATACCCTAACGACTCTTTTTATATCGGGATTTAGTCTTTGAAAGCTAGTTTTTAAAATGGCAGTATTAACTTTAAAACTAGTGATATATTGAAACTTTTACTTTACTTTCATTTTACTTGACAAAGTGTGGTAATCAAAATTAGTACATTACTGTTACCTGTTACAGTACACTTTCGGAGCGCATTTTCAGTGTTTCTCATAACTTTTAAATATGTACACACATTGACACATGCATTGATTTATTAATCTATAAATATCGCTAATTTCAGAGAGGAATGATTTTTTAATCGGAGCTCGATGAAATTATTAATTATATTGCAAGACTAATTTTACTTGTACTACCTAATATATTGCAAACATATTGAACCTATTATATCGATGTTATTGTTATTAAATTATTTATAAATAAAAGTTCTAAACAGTCGCTCTTGTACAGGGTAACAACTGGTAGAAACTTAAAATTGCATTGTATCAAACAATCGTCAATTGTTTTAAAGCTGGTAAAGTAGGCATTTCCGTAAACAATACAAGATGCAAACAAACAATAACAATTTGAAGGTATTTCTGTGGCGTTTAGGAGGAACTACATAACTCCATTAAAAAAAGGGTTATCAGGGGGAAAAGATAGTGTCTGAAGCCCTCTTTCGCATTCACTCAAAGCTCCCTGTAAAAACTAATCGTTGGCTTCTTGGGTTTCACAGCCAGCAGCAATAATAGAATTTGTGCAGGTCTACGGAAACAAAACCTTATCATTGGTTGATTATGAAACGTATGTTTATTAAATCCATTTTGATTATAACCAGAGGTGCATCCTCTTTTTTACGAATTTAAACTTGAAATGCTTGATGCACAGGGCACAGCTCGAAGTTTGAAACTTTGCATTGCTTTAGGTAGCTTTCATATGATTCAGTAAGATGGCGCCACGGTAGATAGAGTTACTGAGCCAGGAAGAAGCTCACAGCTCCAAAGAAATGAGAAAATAGTAAAATATAAAAAGAATACAGATTTATTAGTATCGCTGTCATGAAAATGCACGAGCATTTGTTGAGTCAATTCTACCGTATGTACAAAAGCAGTCTAAAAAACTATCGTTTTCTCGAAACCACAAAAAGTGGAGTTATGTAGTTCCTCCTAGACGCCACAACTAACCAAACAGCCAAGCGTTTATCGCAAAATGCAAAACGATCGCTGCTGCATTTGAAAGAAAAACAAAAATCTTTGAAACAAGTTTTATTGCCACTGATAATGAACAAAATGTGGTTTGTGGTTACCTCATTTCTTTTTACGTTTGTTGCCTCTGTCCATCGCGTTGAGCTCAGACTGCTGCATAGCAGCCTCGGAGAAGATGCGCTTGACTTTCTCCTTGCGCACAGCATCACTATAAACAAAACAAAATACGAAAAATGCAGAAATCGATTACTATAAACAAAGAAATACTATACCTTTGTAATTTCCTATTAAGCTGCACCCGACCCAAGAATGCCTTGTCCCTCCGTATCTCGCGCATTGCGCCCTTCTTCTCCTTCTTCAGCTTGTACAGGAGTTTATCCATATCGGCCTTCTCCTTGCTCTGTACCTTATGTCGCTTGGCATCAAAGATCCTGACGATGTTCGGTTCATAGAGCCGCAACGCCTTGGGCTTCCGCTTCTCCATCTGGCAATACTCAAGTTTTCGAGAGCCTTTGAACTCGGTGATACTTGCAATGAAATTGGTAATCTCACTTGACAACACTTTGTTGCAGTGTGTCAATGGCATTTGCTTCAAGTAGTTGAGACTGCCCTCAAAGATTTCATAACATGATGGCAGTGTTTGGAAGTTTGCATAAAACTTCCTCAGCAGGGACAATGCCATATGCAATGCAGTATGTTTAAATTTATCGGTGATTTCCGCATTTTGTTCTGATTTGAGCAGATCCGCTATGTCCATTTTCTGTTCCTCAAATGAACTTTCAGTGGCCGTCATTACCAATAGTGACGATTGCGATTTAAAAGGCGGCAGGACTTTTACCACCTTTACTGTCTGTTTTGGTATCGCCATGTGAAGAATACCGTTGAGGAAGGAGATGCTTGCAGGTAAGAAGCGCTTGGACAACGTGGTATACTAAAATCAGAGGTTAATGAACCCTAGGCCACCACTACACATCAAGCTCTCACCTCCAAAACGAGGCAAACAATAAACAGGCCATAAGCAACGTCACGCTTGGTCTTAACTCGTGATCGCAACAACATTTGCTCCATAAACCTCACGGCAGGATTGACAACGTGATGCTTAAAGTCCGATGTTGAGAACAAGCAGCTCACCAGCTTCAGGTACACGAGGACATCTACATCCGGATAGGTTTTCTTCCCGCGAAACTCGCCCTGCTTCTCCTTGATCACTTCCAGTAAGCTATTCGCAGCGTTTTCTGGATGCAACTGCGCCAGGTCGTGCAAGAACGGCGTCAAGTTCGCGAAGACTTTGAACATGCTTCTTAAACCATCGCCATTCTCAAGGTCAGCGCACAAATCGTTCAAATACTGTAGCAGATAGACGAATAACATACCCAGTGCGTCTTTGTTGCCTTCCTTCAGACTGGGATGATTGCACTTGATCATTCGCTCGATGATTATACCCTGATGCTCCGGCGACTGCGAATGTAACACTTCATGAAGACTTTCGTAACTTTCAGGCAGGGAATAAGTGTATGGCAATTCGTTGCGGGCTTTTTCCATGATTTCCTTGCGTCTGAAGAGGTCTTCTTTGATTTCTTCAGGATTCTTTGGCCTTTCTTCTTTTTCTTCATCTACTGCCGGTTCCTTCATCATTGTATTCTTTAGTATACCCTGTATTCCAGTAGTTACTATTGATTCTGATTTTTCTGCTTCTGGTTTCAGATGTTTCTTTGTAAGTTGTATTGATGTCGGCTTCGGTTCTTCTTCCTCTACCTCTTTTTCGTCTTCTTCCTTCGCCTTTTCTACCTCCTCTTCATCTTCCTCCTTCGCCTTTTCGTCGTCTTCACTCTCCGAGCTATCAGATGCTTTCAAGTCAGATAAGTCGTCATCAGTTTCCACTTCCGACTCTTCGTCGTCTTCTTCATCGTCCTCTTCGTCCACATCGTCATTTGCTTCGTTACCATCTGCTACCTCACCAGCATCTTCCTTATTATTGATTTGAAGATCCAACTTTACATTAGATAACCCCTCCTGATTGTAGGACAACGTGATATCTTCATCGTCTAGGTCGTCATACACAAAGTTGTCATCCAAATCATCAGCGCTTCGATGTTTTACACTTTTTGGATCCTGGATGACGCCTCGCATTCGTTCCAAACGCTCACGTTCTAATCTAGATTTTAATTTATCAATGAAATAATGCAAATGTTACTGTACAGGTTTTTTAAAGAATCGCCTATTTTGCGGGCGGCAAACTTTTAAAGCCCTAGGGCGGTAAATGAATAGTTGCATATCTCCAAAACCAGATGGCGCCAGCGACAACCTAAAGGCGACAAGAACTGCAAGGATGTAATTTTGTTGCTGTTTTCTACGCAAGATGGCACCAGGAACCAACAACTCTGTCATCTGTGAGACTAGTCATGCAATACACTGGGTGAAAAATATTATGCGGCAAATATTTTGAAGCATGAAGCATTTACCGCCCTAGTTGCACAGGATATTATTACCACAGCAAAAATAAAAAAGGTAGATACTTAATAAAAACAACCCTGTGTGGACGCAGGTTAACTATGAGTGAGGGGCGACAGCAAGAATGAGAGTGAGAGCGAGAGTGAGAGTGAGAGTGTAAGTGATAGGGAGAGCGAGTGTAAGAATGAGAGCGAGAGTGACAGTGACACCGGGAGTGAGGGTAATAGTGAGAGTGACAGCGAGACTAAGAATGAGTGACAGCGAGAGCGAGAATGTGAGAGTGACAGCGAGAGCAAGAGTGTAATTGAGAGTGACAGCGAGAGCGAGTGTGAGAGTGACAGCGAGAGTGAGAGTGAGATTATTAGAGAGAGTGAGTGACAGCGAGAGCGTAAGTGACAGTGACAACGAGAGTGTGAGTGAGACTGACAGTGAGAGTGAGAGTGTGAGAGTGACGGCGAGAGCGAGAGTGTGAGCGAGAGTGAGGGTGTCAAATACAAATTAAAGAGGTGGTCCTAGAAAAAGATAATAAAAAGACTGAAAACACTTACTTTTCTAACTTTTCCTTCTCCTCGCGCGCAATTTCATCCTCAGTTTTCAACTTATCTGATGGCGTACCGCGCGCTTCGAACTTAAGCTCCCGCATCACTTTATCATAATCATCAACTGGTCCCTTCACATCAACATCCTCTTTCTTCTTCTTGTTAACTAATGGCAGCAAATCCTTCCACTCCGCGTCCAACTTCTCCGTCAATTCGAGGGTCGCCTCCTTTTGCTTCTGCTGCTCCACCTTCCTCTTCTTGCTCTCCATAATCAGCTGGTCAATCAGGTCCTTGTGAGACTTGGCCCCATCAGCCTTCTTCAGCATGCCACCACCAAAGTGCACATCCTCAACGAATTTCCTATCCAACTTTCCGCTATCTTCAACGTCCTCCTCATCCGATCGGGGATCATCGAACTTCTCAATCTCGCTCAGCGTCTGGCCCCTGTGCGTAAGCACTTCGTCGTCGGCCAAATTAAAGATTGACTTCTTACGATGCTGCTTGGCCCGCACTGCTGTATATCGTGCCATGCTCTTGTCTTCAGCCGTGAGGCCTTTGTCTCGCTCGCCGATGCGTTTGTCATGGAATTGATTCGATTTGTTTTGCATTTTGTACTCGGGGAGGAGCGAATGCTTGCGTTTCTCAAGGGCTTTCGCCCTTGATACGCCGGGCAGACCGCGATCATTTTTTATTCTTCGCCCGAGGACTTTTAACTTCTCGTTATTGATGTGTATTTCGAATGGATTTAATACCTTTTTGTGGAGGGCGACTTTCTTCGTTGAGATGGAATCGGCGTTGCTGCGTTTCTTGTTCTTCACTTTCACCATTATCACTTGGTTTTTATTTGTTGTAATTAGTTTTTGAGATGATTTTTAGTCTGCAACTAACGAACACTAATAAACAAGTTCACATGTTTTTTGGAACTTTTGCGAGGTTAGGTTTCCATCGCAACTTCGCAACGTGCGTCTGGATGTCAGTTGGGTTGCCTACAGTGAGGACGAAAATCTTCAAACTGCTTCAAACCAAGCTTTAAACGTTTCAAACGCATCAATCTCAAAAACAAAATTATTGTTGTTTAATTTAAGGAATAGAAGTATATAAATCACTGAAGTTTGATTTACTGAATTATGATTATCGGGTAAGATTTAAAAATCTCGTATTTTGTCCTGTAGTTTTCGGGCATGCGCAGAACTCCGTTTGATTTTCGGCATGTTACCAAATGATATAGGAAATGTAAGGTTAAATACGAAAAACAGCGGTTTGTGAGTTGTGTTTGCCTCCATAAGCTCCAAGTAAAAAAGCGATTTTCGGGGAATTAATTAATTAAAACGTAACAATGGCCGGGGATTTCGATCGTTCAATTCGTCTGCTCGACGATGCAGTATCGGCGCAGGGCCGCAAACTCTTCCGCCGCAGTTACACAACGCGCGACTTCGACGACACTCTGTTTCTAGGCCCAGAGTATGAAGACAGAAACATGGACCCCTCGCAGTCGCAGTTCGGCGACAACACGACGATGTTTGATAACTCGCGTATGAGCCTCGCCATGTCCATGGTTGACTCGAACAAACCCTCCGCCGATAATCTCTACATGGAGTTCCTTGAGATCCTGCAAACCCATACGCAAGCCAGCGAATTGATGAAGACCATTGCAGAGATGTCTCGCTGCTGTGCAGACGCACTCTGTATCCTCCGAGATGCAAATGCCAAGCATATGACTAAGCCAGTGAGTGATACATGGCTGGAAAATGAGAGAAATACATGGAGATTATTGTATATTTTGTATTCGGATAGACTAAACAGGCCTGCTCCTAATGATGATGGTACGTGAATTGTTTACATATGCAGGGTGTCTCTATTTGGGTAGTTACTGCCTAGCAGGTGTACAGGATTTTTTTTTCCGGTGCAATTTCTTCAGAACTTAATGCCTAGTGAAAAGATTACTGAAAATTTGCAATAAATTTAACGGTTCTCGAGTTATACGTCAAAAACTACGACCATGTTCGACCATGGTCAATCTTTGAAGTGCTGTAACTCGAAAAGTATTGAAGAAAACTTGTTTTGGTTTTAATTTTCCGGTTTATAGTTTCCTGAAAATACAGTTCAACTTTTTTATTTTAAACCTGGCTTAAAAAAATAGGGCTTTTTAAGCGCATCGGAACGAGAAAAAGATGATCTTTTCAAATATATGAAAAAAAATCATGTACACCTGCTAGTTTTCGAGACATCGGCAGTTACTACCCAAATAGAGACATCCTGTGTAGTTAATGAAGGTAAGGTAAAATCAATTATATTTTAGATGAAGAAATGTCAAGTTATTATGGACCCAGTGAAAAATATTGCATGTTGAGCCTATTTAAAAGAAGTCATTTGATCAGGGAATGCCAACTAGTGGTTGATTGGCTGGAGTGTAATGCTGCACAGAAGGATGATGGCATTCTGCACTTCTCTGACTGCTCCATGGGCTGGGAGAATACTCTGCATCAATTGAAATCAAAAGACACCATTGTCTTTGAGGCCACACATAAAATTGTGATGAGTATGGAACCAGATGCACCAAATGCTCAAAAGCTTCCTTTGCATGACATTGATATGGAGGATGAGAAGAAACTCTGTTACAAGGTTTTCCACCAAGTGAGATGTGGAAAGTTGGAGGAAGCCCAAAAGGTTGGCTTTATTTGCTTTAAAAGTGTTGTGATTAATTGTTTTGTTTCCAAACAATTGGAAAAAGTATTTGTTATTTATGTAAATTCCTACTTTACCGACTTTAGAAACAATTCATGTTAAATTCTTTAGTTATGTGCACAATCTGGTCATTATTGGAGATCTGCACTACTTGAGGGCTGGAAATTATACCATAATCCCAACCTGGAAGATCAGTTCAGCAAAGAGTATGATGAGGGCTTTGCAGAAGAGGCTGCAATGGATGAAAATGGTGATAAGCCAGTCGAAGGCAATGAGGTGCGAGACCTGTGGAAGCAAACTGCATGGATTTACTCCAACGACGCGCAGCTGGACACTTATGAAAAGGCATCTGTCGCTGCGTTCTGCGGCAACTTAAAATCCCTGATAAACGTGTGCAAAACCTGGGAGGATTATCTATGGACTCACATGCGAGTGATGATTGATATCAAAGTCGAGTCCGAGTTGAGGGAAAATGTCACCAAGAACTACAAAGAGCTACCGAAAGCGTATTGGGAGCAAAAGTAAGTTTTTAATAGTTAAACAATTCTTAAAAGTGAAAAGTAGACAGTGACACCTTTTTTCCTGGTGCAGGATGTCGATTAATGAAATCTTCGCCGCGCTCGAGGCGTCGAAAACGAAGAACATCCAGCGAGAGGCCATGTCGGTCGATCATATCATTCAGAAGTTCATCATACTTGATGAAATCAACAACCTGGTGGACGCGATTGCCGATTGGATTCTGGATCCGCACATTAGCACGCACTTCCTGCGGTTTTTAACACATTTGCTGCTGTTTTTGGAGCAGATTGATCAGGTGAACAATCGCGAAATCGCTGAGAAAGTCATCGAGGAGTACTTGAAGCGGCTTATTCTGGATAAGCAAACGCAGCTGGTGGCTTTCTACGTTAGCAAGCTGAACGAAACCACGCAGATTCATATTTATTCCACTTATCTCGAGACGATTACTGAGAATGATTCGCGAAGGGAAGCTCTGCGGTATGCTGATGATTGTGGCTTGAATGTGGCGGCTATTACGAAGCAAATCGTTGAGAATATTCGTGGGAGGCATGAGTCTAATCCAGGAGCTATTTCATTGGTACGTTTTTTTTTAAACAATTGATCATATTCCTAAACAGCGCCGCCACAAACAGAATTGCTGGAACTAAACAGGAAAATGGACGCCCGAAAATTTGGTGTATAATGGGTGGAAGACAGTGTGTGTTTACTGCACGCATGCGCGTGCTGACTACGAGCCGAGCCGAGCTGTTGTCAACTGATCTCAACGCCTCAATGTCGTCAACCCAAAGTACATTCGGGCGTCCATTTTCCCAACATTTTCTAGTTTAGTTCGAGGTAATTTTGTTTGTGGCGGCGCTGTTTAGTAATATGGTCAATTAAAGAATCGTTGCATCGTGAGACGACAAATGAATACAAAACAAAATATTCTAGGGTCTTGGTAAATATGATGAATTCAAAATCAACTCCCTTGATTGGTTGCTCTTCTACAGTAAGCAACTAGCAGAGCTAGTGCACCAATCCAATGCGTTGGTCTTTCAATTCCTGCTCATGGACAAACACGACGCAGCATACCTGGCGTTCTCCAAAGTGCCCGACGATGCCATCGAAAAGCTCACCCGCGGGGAGCTGATTCCTGACGAGTTACAGCAGATCGTCCGCGAACACCTCAGCTACAAAGCATACTTTGACGCGCAGGAAGCGTTCAGCTTGTGGTTCAAGATGTACAAGAACCGCCCGAAGTCGCCGGAGTGCCCTCCAGATGGCGCACCGTTCGCCAAAAAGGTCGAATACGAGCACAAGCTCTCCCAGTTCAGCGCCGAGACGGGCCGGTGGAAAATCACCATGGAGCAGCTAGCGAAGCAGGCAAAACTGCCGCTGTACAACATGCTGCTGTTCCCCGATGGCGGCTGGCTGCACGGCGCGAAAGAGGCGCCCTACCTGCAGGGCAAGTACATTCCGCAGTGTTTCCTGTTGCTGTTCAACGTGCTGTACGATTCGGAGCAGTATGAGGAGTGTGTGCAGCTGGCGGACATTTTGGCCACGGAGAAGTATCAGGTGTACAAGTATTTTGCAAGGGAGAAAATGGCCGACGCGCTAAGGAAGATTGCCGAGGCGTCGGTGGCGCTGCTGAATCAGGGTAAGGATCCTTGGGGTAACGATACACGCGCCTGAATACAGTTTGTACGCATTTCTTTTTAATAAAACTGTTTATGCTAAAGTAATAGATTACAAATACGGGCCCCAACCAACGTACATTTGGCACAAGTTATCAATGCTCATTGCTTCGGCGATCAGTTTGTTGGTCTGTCCTTCGACGGAGAGCGATATCGAATACGACATTTTTCGCGTGCTCTTTACTTGACCTTGCAAACGACGTTGAATCACTTTGATATTTTCCAGAGCCTAAGACAATACACAGGATGTAAAAAACACTTCAATTACTTGCAGTTGTTGGTAAGTTTGACTTGTCATGCTGGCGCCAGCTAGTGTTGACTAGCCGACTAGGGCTATGATGAAGAGGTATGGATATTGTGAGTTTAATGAGCTATGCAGGGTGGGGAAAAGGTGTTGTCCTTCCATAAAAGGAGTGATTCTTCGACATAATTCAAGACAGAATCTCAAATCCGTTTGCGAAAACGGTTTTGATTTCAACTTCTAAAATATAAAATTATCTTCAGGATTACTGACGGATGTTAAGTTTAAGAATTCAAGAAGCATTTCCCAAAGTTTAATTGAGATCACTTGGTCTTTCAATGAGAAATCATTGTCGATATCACTTCTTCAGTGGCAATATTCAAGGACAAGTACACGTGGCAACACGGCGTAATCATTCATAGAAAAGCGAAATAAATAATTATTAAGTGAATTTGAATGTCAAATTATTAATGGGGCGGAAATTGTTTGTTCCTTACCAAAGTATTAGTCCTCTCCTCGACAACAGAATGCGACGTCGCCGCCCTCTTGGGCCACGACACAAGCGGGTCGTACACGAACGGCGTAACAATCGACATCAACGTATTCGCATGCGTCCGCAGCACATGCAGCGTGCAAGCGCAGGACTTCCTAAAAACGCCCTCCACACCCAGCGGCCCCATCGCCGCCACCATGTTTTGCGTCAGCCTGAACGGCACCCGCTCCGGCCACTCGAACTGCTCGCCCTTATTAAACAGACAATTGAAATCCACATGCACCGCATCGCCGCACGTCGAATCCAGCAGAATGTTCTCGCCGTGACGATCGCCCAAGCCGAGGATATGCCCAACCATCGACATCACCGCCGTTGTCCTCGTGTACGCCGTGCGTGCTGTTAGCCAACCGTGCGCGTCGGGAAACGTCCGTCGGAACCAATCGCCCAGTACAGGCGGATGCTTCGCCAGCAGGATGTTGTTGAACACCATGCGCTTCTTCTCCAAGCTATCGGAGAGCCTGGCGGCGCGATCCTTGAGGTCGCGCGCGCGCATGCCGCAGCCGCGATGTTTGTAGATCGTCATCAGCGTCGGCCGCAGACCGACCAGGTTTGGCACCCATTCGATCATGCCGCACTCTTCGTTCAGCGGTGCGACGGAATACAAGCGGATGTTGAGGCGTTTCTCGCGCGACTCGGCTTCCTTCGATAGCAGTTGATTGACAATGTCGTTGAACTCCATGAGACGGAAGTCTTTGCGGAGATCATCCTTCGGTTTGAGCATTTGAATGTATAGCTTGCCATCGGACCCACGCAGCGTGATCTTGCGCGGGCGTTGGAGGCTCTGTAGGATTGTGATTTCATCCTCGATGCCGACAATGTGCACGTAATGATTTGGGAAGGGGTTGTAAGAGGGACTCAGATTTTCGTGGTTTGGGAGGATTAATTTACGGAATTTATGGGTCGGCATCATAATTTCGCTGAAGTCGTTCTGAGACAACAATCTGCGTAACAAAAAAATAAAACATGCTCTATCTGCGATACGGCCCGAGTCTTGATGTTGGAACAAATCGGTGAGAATGAGAGGATACATTAAGAGCATACGTTCTAAATGTAGCGTTCTAAACCACGCGAGATTGTCTCTCTCTTTTATAGTTGTTAGATCCCTTTCAAGAAGAAAGCCAATACTCTCAAAGATATAAGCAAATAACCGTTGAGAGTATTTTCTTCAGCGCGATATTACAAAAACCAGGCAACCGAGGCACATCGACTCGTTTGTAGGCGTTGTAGATCCCTTTCAAGAAGAACTGATCAAATACTCTCAAAGATACAAGCAAAAAAAAAGATAGGACAGAGCAATTTTCTTGTGACACAATGTGTACATTCAAATTGTTGCAACGGTTGCGCAATGTACTTCTTGCTGACGTGTACAATATTTAAACGATATTTGTGGCAACACCCTGTATATGCGATGGATGCATGATAGTTGTGGGAGAACTCTAAACTAACACCTTGTATAGTTTAATTTGGGATACTCTGTATACTTCGGAGAAGTAGCCTTTTTCGTGAATAGCGGCTCACACTTCGGGATAGATGTTGTTCCAACATCAAACAAATGTTCACTCTCATAAAATATGCTTAGTGCTTACCTTGGCAATGAGCGCAGAACAGTATTCACACTGATAGGGGATTCCCTGATGTCCTTATTTGTCAAATCAATCAGTTTCTCAGCGAGATTCATAAAATCGTTCAAAAACTTAACCATCACGGGCGTTTTCAACCGGGGATCACCCAGTATCTCCTTGCAACGCCTCGAGCGAAGTTCATAGCTGGACTTGATCACAGAAATCATCATCCATAGCGTTTGCTGGGGATAGTTCGATATCAACTTGGCCACAATGTGATTCAACTCTTTGTAAATCTACAGACAAACGTTTTACTCCACTGGTACCTCCTACCAAAACCCAATCTAACTTACCTCTTTCTGTGAATGACAAATCCTCGAAATAATCTGTGAGAAAGCTGTCAAAAATATATATGAAGGCAGCCGGCCGTGGAAAGTATCAATCAGCGTGGTTATCTTCAGCAAATTCAGCTTCCTCTCCTCTTTGACAGCCGGCGACTTAACGTCCAGCAAGCGCGTGCCGTAATCAAACCAAATACTCAGCAACCGCGGCATGGACTGATATATATACTCCGTGCCGTATAGCAGCGACTTGCCAAAGTAGTTAATCATATGGATCTGGATCTCGCTGCCCTTGACATCCTTGTCCTCTTCAGCGAGATTCAAGAAAAGGCGATCGTAATACTGCGCCAGATTCACATAGGTTTTCTCGCACTCGCGAAACATGTCAATGGACTCCTTGTAATGCTGAATATTCACATCAGAGTCGACATTGGACAATGCATTGTTGTAAGATGCAATATGCAGTTTTGCCTCGGCGCAGATCTTCTGCATGTGCGGTGGGAAGTCCTCCGGGATTTGGCCTGTTGGGAGAAGGACGCGTAGCTGTTTTTCGAGGGTCGTGAGCGCTTGTTCATGCTCATTGCATAACCAGAACCAATTGGCTTTCTCGACGAATAGTCTTGGGGGTGCAAACTCTTCGGCTTTCAGTATGTAACTGTACGCCTGCTTATGAAACTTTAAAAACAACTTCGTTTGAATAGGTAAACAAACAACTTTGCAACGGTAAAACTTACCTCTGAATTCATTGCAACCACGGCACTTTTCAGCCAAGTATCACCCAGTAACGAATTGAACAAAGCAACAGCAGGCTTTACATGATGTTTGACTTTCTCCCTAGCAATATCCAAAGCGGCCCTTCGCAAACATAATATTGGTTCAATAACTTTGACATTCTGCTGAACACATTTCAGCCGCAACTCCCACTCCTCCTTCATCTTATTAATAATCACTTGTGCATTTTGTTCGTTCTGCGGTCGTAGTAGCAGCTCATGCACGCCGTTTTCTATCTGCTCCAGCTCAGTGATCGCATGTATTCGCGCAATGTAACAATAACCATGCTGATACGTCCCTTCCTCCAGACTGGAAGCGCCCAACCCATCCGCCTGAATCAACTTAACCTTGTCCAGCTGCTCCCGGAACGAATCCCGCTCGCCTTTACGAAAGTGAATCAACGCCTTCCCGGTGTGCACACCCCAGTTGGTGCTCTCCGGCAGCTCCAGCTTCTTGAGCAAATCATCCAGCTCATCGTACCGCCCCAAGCGCCACATGGACTCCGCCTGCGCCTCCAGCATCCAGTCGCTGGCGCAATCATCGGCTTGTTGCTCCCAGATGCCTTTCGCTAGATACAGCGAGGTGTTGGCGTGATCCATCTCCAGCTGCGTCTTTACCAGGCCTTGCAGCTGCGGTAGGCGCTCATAGCAAGCCGCTGCTAGGGAAATCTGTCCGGCGGCTTCGTGATCAAGAATTCGTTGCTCCAAGGAGGCTTCGCGTTGCCTCAAAGCAGCGACGCCCGCGACTCCATCGGGCTCGTTCAGCCGGCAGTAAATCTGCGAGAGCAGCGTGAGACAGTCCTCCTGGTTGTCCACACCGTCCGCCATTATGTGATCCTCGAGGTACATCAGCGCTCGTGGATAGCCGCCGAAGTTAAAGTTGCTCTTCGCCAGTTGATACTTGCAGAATTTGCCGACGAAACTTTTCACGCTTTGGTATTCGTGATTTTCTTGACCATCTTCATACCGCTGCCAAATCCATTCGCGCATCCACCGTTCTAGGAAGTCAAAGAGAACGAACACGACTTTCAGATAGTCCTCTTTGTTGTAGGATTGGTGAGATTTCTTCACTTCAATATTGACAAATGTGTCCATTCTTATTGGATGATTCTGGAAAAAACAAAGTTAATATACTTCTGGCGCCATCTGGTAATAGTTGTTTGTAACCATTTTGATTTGATCCGCCATTTCCAAATTTTCATCCTTCCTCTCAATAACAGCCATGAACTCTTCATACGACTCTTTTTGACCTTGTTTTTTACCCTCTAACAAACTATTGAGAAATATATGCGGTAGAAAGTACATTAGAGTTTTCATGTCCTGCTTCATGCTTGGTATATAAGCACAGAACAGTTGCTTCTTTTCGGAGGTCATGCTAGAAATCAATTTGCTCGTCCAACTGCAAAAATAGCCATTATAAGGAACAATTTTCATTTCCAACAAATGGCGTGCGGTCGATACACATGCAGTGAATATTATTTTCTGCTTTTTTCATGATTTCGATGGCCAAACCGACAGGGGGCACTTGTCGTAGTTTTTTTTTAATTCACTGGATTCCTATACAAAATAGAAGTTCGAATTTAACTTGGGACACCTGGTATACCACCGCACGCCACTGTTTCCAACAAGATCAACACAAATAACTAGTACCTATTCAACCAACACTTGAAGTCCGATCCCAAATTAGATCCATAAATCGATCCACGATGCACAATCGCCGAGTTAGAAACATTGCAGTACTTGGACGACACGAACGGCAGCATGAACTCCTTTTGCGAATCGCTCAAACTATTCCACAAACGATGCTGATCCGTCTGGCTCTCCGGATTGATTCCATACGTGCGCAGAGTCACCTGAATCGCCAGCGCAAACGTATCCATTTTCTGGCAGTTCGCCTCAACCTGCATAGCCCTGGCGAACTCGTTCAGCGAATTGAGTATAAACTTCGGCTCAGTGATCGAGAAGTTAAAGTCCTTTTCCTCAGAGTGAATGCTCATCGGCGGGGGCAGATGACTCGGCTCAATCGCCCCGAGTTCACCAATACAATCACCACATCCGAGGCGAATCCTAGCGTCATACTCCCTGCACCCTTGCAATAGGTAATCAATCAACTCCACGAGACATGCATCAATGCCATTGAAGCCAAGTATCATGTTCTCTAATTCACCGCGGTTCTTATTCAACAGGTTCTTTATGTATTTCAAAGCGTGCCATTGCACTTCAATCGTTTCATAGGTTAGATAACGCATGAAGAACTTCAAATGCTCTTTGAAGCTGAGCTCTTGCACCTTCTCCAAGTGCATGCGAATGCGTTGATAGATAACAACATCGAGATCGAGCTCCAGGAGGAAAAACAGATCGACAATGTTGTCCTTGAGAATGGCTTCATGTGTAATGATAAGGTATCGAAGAACATCGGTGATTGTCGCTTCGTTCTTCTTGATCAGCGGATAGATGGACACGCAGATTGTGGCGAGCTGAGATCCGAGTATCTCCAAGTCGCAACTGTGAATAAAAGCTTCCCATACCCGAGCGTTCAACTCGGGAAACTTGCCCTCAGTCTGTGTGCGCAGGATAGCAATGATTTTGAACCGCACCGGCGTAATGTACTTCGGCCCGAGATATTTAAAGATGGCCGCCAGACTAAGGAACATGTTCTCTTTATTGTGATAGCTGCTCAGCAGCTTAAAGTCTAAATATTGCAAAACCCCAAGAAATCGTGGGCAGATGTACTCAGGGACGGATGTCGGTGATCCGCACTCTTCCGATGCGAGAATCGACAAGCGTGCAAGGACACGATCGCGTTTTTCGTAAAAGTTTAGCAGTAATTCGTTCAGGATCACCATGTAGTTGTTTTTGCGTAGATTCATTCCATTCTCGCCGGTTTTAGCCTCGACAAACCTTAGGCACGACTCGCACTCGTGATCGTTCACATTGAGTGTTAAGTAGACATAAATATAGCCATATTTATCGCCAAATAGGTCCTTAACCTCCACCTCATTGTACCGAGCAATCTCTTCGATGAGCCGCTCGATTGCGGGACGGCGCAGGTACAAACTCACAAAGAACGGCAGCAGGTGCTTCGCTTCCTCGATGAATAAATGCTTCACATCATCGTACTCCAGCTCAGCGACAAAGCCCTCCAGGGATGCTGACAGCGTCAATCCGGCGCAGGCTTGGTTCACCGCGCAGAGATTCACAATGATTTTCCCTAGCTCCGGGCGATATTTCGTGTAGAGGCGCAGCGTGGTGATGCCTTTTCGCATGCGGAACGAACGCAATGCCGTTGACGCTTTGTGGCTCACGCTGCTCGTCACCATGATGAGAAAGTACACTATGTACTTGAGGAAGTACAACTCGATGCATTTGTGATCGACATAGGACACTCTCTCCAGGACTGCTATGATCGCATCTTGCATGTAGAGATGTGACTGGAGGCGCAGTGATTTATCCATTGCGTCCAGGATGAAATCAAAGAAGCGATCAAGGAAGGCTTGTTTATCGTCATCGTGAACATCAGGGTTGTTCTAGAAAGATTGTACAGGATACAGCCAATGGCATAAAAAAAAGTTTGATTTTTGGTGAGGTCTATCTGTCTGTCTGTCTGTATCCCTGTGCACACGATTTAACTATGATCCCGTTTGAATTTTAATCTAAAATTTGGCACACGGGTTCTATGGTGTAGTATAAAGATACAGTTTGATTTTCGAAGCAATTGGTCCACAAATTCCAGAGATATCCCGTTTTCAATCTATCTTTGATATACAGTGTGGAAATCATGCAGCCGAACATAGGAGAATGATGGCATGTTCGCTTTTCGCTTTCCAACATTCTCAATGCGGGGCACCACAGCGCGCACTCCGACACGGATTCAACGCATCGTCACTGTAGGCAACCAA
>JARJDQ010010118.1:0-13062 GCA_030264215.1 Geostiba sp. GC000077 | reverse complement strand
CAAGTAGCTGGGCAATATCGTCCAGCTAGCGGTCCAGGTGGAGATTTTTCTGGCACTTTTCACGGGAGGTATAGTCCACACGATCATTCTGGAACTGGGCGAGATATTCAATCGGGAGGTCAATACCAAGGTGGTCAGGGACCAGGCACTCATGGCTTACAGGGTACCGTAGGAGTAGGAGGGCAACAGTCAGGTCAACCTCAACAAGGGTACCCAGGATTCATCCCACCAGGCACAATATCTGGACCAGCTGGCCCAAGTGGCCAAGGGAACGTTGAAGGTCAAGGTGGACAAGGACAATGGACACAAAAACCGGGGCAAACTCAAGGAGGTACTGGAATTAGACCCGGACAGGGTACCGGAGGAGTAGGAAGGCAAGAATCAGATCAGACTCAACAAGGCTACCCAGGATTCATCCCAACAGGTACAATATCTGGATCAGGTGGCCCAAGTGGCCAAGGGAACGCTGAAGGTCAAGGTGGACAAGAAAAATGGGTACAAAAACCAGGGCAAACGCAAGGAGGTACAGGAATTGGTCCCGGACAAAGCCAAATCGGTGCTACAGGGACTTATGTGCCAGGCCATGGACAAATACATTCCGGAAACGGTGCTTATCCTGGTCAAGTGGTTCCACCAAGTGGACACCCTGGACAAGTGGCAACCGGCCCAGGACAATATCCTAGTAGTGGTCAACCTGGTTATCAACAGGGCACTGGATCATTATTAGGACAAGGTCCAATTTCTGGTACGCAATATCCAATTGGAGGCAGTATTCAACCAGGTTATCCAGATAGTGCAGCATCCATCCCAGGACAAGGTCAAATTTCTGGAGGCCATTATCCTGTTGGAGGTAGTGGACAACCTGTTTACCAACAAGGCACCGGCCATGTTCAGACCAGTGGGCAATATCCCGTTGTTAGTGGTGGCCCAGGCTATCAACAAGGATCGGCAGGTGGTAGTTCTCAACAACCTGTTGGCGGTGGTGGTCAACCTGGTTATCAACAAGGAGCACCAGGGCAAAGTCAATTATCTGGAGGTCAATATCCCATTGGTGGTAGTGGAAAACCTGGTTATCAACAAGGACATATCCAACCTAGTGGACAATACCCAGTCACTGGTACTGGTCCTGTATACCAATCAGGTGGAGGAACTTCGCCAGGACAACTTCACTCATCAGTTGGAGGTCAATACACTATCGGAGGTGGTGAACAAACTGGATACCAACAAGGTACCGGACTTACACCAGGACATGGCACTACTGGTGGTCAATATCCTCAACCAGGTTATCAACCGGGTGGCCAAATTGCTCCGGGCAGTTCAACAGTGTCAGGGACAGGGCAACCAAATTATGGCCAACAAGGTGGAAGTCAAGTTGGGCAACTGTCATATCCAGGTGTAGGTGTCCAACTAGGTAGTGGAATTTATGGTCAACAGCAAACAGGAGCAGGTCAAGGACAATTTGGACCACAGAGTGGTCAAACTTTAGGAGGAGGAAGCGATGGAAGGGGTATATACCAAGGTCAAGGTGGTACCCCTGGCGTAGGCACAGGAGCGCCAGGTGCTCTTCTTGCAAGAGGGCAAGCAGGTCAAGGCGCAGTCGACGACGACTCTGACTCCCAAGCACAAAGCACCATTCAACGCGCTGACAATGAAACGCAAGCCAGTGCTTCCTCCTCGGGTCGTTTTGCTGGAGGCACAGCCCAATCACAAGTATCAGGGTCCTACGCAGGTACAGGATCCTTTAGTGCCTCAGCAGGTACCAACGACGGTCTGCGTGGAGCACAAACTCAAGTCACCGGCAATTCCGAAGGGACACTCAGTTCATCCCAAGGTTTGGGGGGTCGAGCTAAATCCCAAGCTCAAGTGCAACTCGCAGCAGACACTGGTGACACCACCTCCAATGCGCAAACCGGCGGTCATAACCATGGTACCAACACTCAAGTACAATCAGGCATCAAAGGTGGTATGGCAGACGCACAAGCAAACGGTCCGGGTGCCACCTCTTCGCAAGCGCAGATTGGTTTCACACCCTATGACGCTACAACGAACGAGGACGACCCAATTAATCCACACAACGGAGGTGGGACTGCTAGTGCCTCTAGTGGAACGCACGCTGGCAAATCCCAAGTGCAAATTAACGGCAAATATGCCTTCGGGATTCGGTACACGGGCCAAGCTCAAGCTTCCTCTGCAAATTCCGGATATACAGCTGAAAACATCAACCTCCCAACAATGAAACCCATCGACTTCTCACAAAACACGTACGGTGCGAACAAACCTGCAAGAACCCAACAAGAGAAAGTAAACGTTCGTCAAATCGAAGATCAAACCATTCTTCAGATAATAACCTCATCCACCACTCAACCACCAGGATCACCAGAACCCGATGAAGACGACAGTGAGTACGATGACTATGACGATCCAAACCCTCCCGCACCGCCACCAAGACAAAACCTTATCCAACAGGCAAGAGTCCGAAGTTTAATGCACGACGCGCTGGACCCACTGGAAGACCTTGACGATCACGGGATGCAACTCCAAGGTGACCTAAAACACGGTGACATAATCCCTCCCGGTAAACTAATTCCCGGAAGTCCCGGCTATAAAATTCCGCTGGGTTTCCGTGGGCGTGTTAATGAAGAAAACACTCCCCCACAGCGTCAATCATTCAATGTAAACACAGATGATTATCAAAACCCTCGATTAGTATACGCAGTTGGGGCCAATGCAAATCGTCGGGGTTACAATAACGGCTTCGGCTCTGGATACTCATATCAACCCAGATATGAACCCATTCAATACGGCTTCAAGTCATCCACACCTCATCAGCCCAAGCACTTCGTTTCCGTGACCAAATCAGAGACGGGATCGCACAACATCATTACTGGGAAGAAAACCCCATCAGTGTATTACACACAATCATCCACATGCGGATATTTCACCAACACATGCGTCTACAGCAATGGGAGAAAGATCTGTCTACCGAAGCCAAAGTCCAATCCGGATGGTACGCCGATCGTGTGCAGAAACTGAGAAAGAGCAGGAAATCACTCTTGAAGGATACGACTATTGAAACCAACACTACCAATCAATCGTATTATAATTATAAGTTTAACTATAAGATTACATCTAAACATATCTATTTTCATTATCTGCATAGCTTCCTTCTTTTTATAGAATTAAAACGTACTTGTACTGGACTTTATTAATTGATTTATTAAATGCGTTTGAAAACACAATGCATAGCTAATTCGAAGTCACGATTCTCGTTGAATGACGGCGAGTAATCACAATTTGAAAGTACGACCTTCCAACCTTTCCGTTACTACCAATATTTAAGACATTGCACTACACAGATCTTTAGTATTATCAGTTCACCAGTGAAACTCAGAAAGTGTCGCGAGCTCAGGAGCCATGACTAACTTAAATTGGTTTATATTTGTAGTGTTGCTGATCACATGGGCGCAGGGGCAATCAATCGGAGACAAAATTGAAGTAAGCTCTCAGCGTAAATGCATTAAATTGTTGATTGACATATTTTTGTTTCAGAGCATTCAAGGGAAGAATGATTTCAACCCGAATATAATAACAGCGAGAATGTACGACTACTCAACGGTATAAAACTTAGAAGTTGCCACATAAAACAAATATACATTGAGAAATTTCAGGATACCATCGCCTATAAAGATAAATTGACCAAAAAGTGCTACATCCAACGAATGCAGAAGCTCCGCCCTGTCCCGTTGTATATCTCTGCCGCAAAAAGTGACACGCAAGAAGTTGAAATCTTAGCAGGACGTGGAATCGCCCGCTTTTGCCAGGGAATGGAAGTGTATAAACTTCTTGTACAGATAAAGTAACACCAATGTACAAAAAATCAGTCATTTTACTTGCCTCTATCATACATTGCATCTTGTAGTCTCATTGTCAATGTTACTCATATATCAAGTATCAATTATAGATCATTAGTTATGTTTAAAATTAATAAAATACGTACCGTACCGTAATCACAATCATAAAATGTATCATCTAAAGTATTTATGTATATGCATCTAAAATCTAAAAGTTGCTAACATCCTCGTCGCTGAGCGTCGTCGAGGTGATGTTCAGCAGGTTGCCTGCGCTGCTGGAGTTACGTAATCTGAGGCAGAAAAACACCAAACTTTATTGCTGGTTCAGCGCGGGCTGAGGGAATGTAGTGTAGAAAGCGCGACCGCAACCAGGAAGAATCACGTTTCACTTACGCATTCGTTGTCATCGAGCGTTGCCATCTCCTCACCGCCATCTTCGTTATTTAGTATCTCATCGCTGGATGGATGGAAATAATGAAAAGACCGCATGTTTAGTTATGAGATAAGCCCTGAACCACAACTAGATGAATCTAACATAAACGTAACAACACAAAACCAGATACAATGTGCTATAAATAAATTGTTACATATGTTAATTGAAAGCTGAAGGAAATCAAGGCAACGTAAATATAACCTATAAAAAATTGAAATGCATGCTGCCTTAAATCTTAAAGTGGCTTAAAAGGAATGTTAAAAGCCTGGCTCAAAAAGAAAAGAAATGTACATTTAAAGGATACTATCTCAGTGAGTGTCACTAACCTGGAGTTCAAATGCTGAAGCTGCACATGACAGTTGTCTACCTGCTCCTGCAGCTCGTCGTTCGTTCGCTGCAGCTTGCGCATTGCATTCGCGGACACGTCGATTTCATCCTCCGCCAGCGCGAGATCTCTCTTCAATTCTTCTACCCGTGAGCGTAATTTCTTCACGTCGTTTTCGTACTGCTCAGCGCGTCGCGCTGCATGTGCGTTTTCAGTGATGCGCTCTTGGAGGAGTTTCTTCAACTTGCTTTGCGAGTGTTTCAAATCGACGATCTCCTTGTTGCGTTCGACTAGTTCCGCTTGTAAATGACGGAACTCTGCGTCGGAGTTAGTGATAGGCCGGCCTTTACGTTCAATACGCTCTTGCACATCACGTAATTCTGCGCGAAGCTTTTTATTTTCGCGTTCCAGCGTGAGTTTTTCGGTTTCAAGTCGTTCACGTTTGCCCCACTCGGCGGCGTTTTCAGCTTGAAGACGCTCCAACTAAATAGGCAACCAAATCATCATCATTAAAGAAAGTTCTGGTTGAGATTGAGGTTATGTTCGGTTTTACCTCAGCGCGGAGATCATTGATTCGTCGATCCATCCCATCGCGAGTGTTAGTTTCATCTTGCAGGTCACACTTGAGGAGGCGCAGTTCCTCCTGGTGCTGATCCTGCATCGTGAGCATTTCCCGCACGGCTTCCTGCCGTGCCTCGCGGCATTCTTCTAACTTTTCTTTTAGCTCTTGTATTTCACTGCTGAGCTTCTCCAGTGTGTGATGCATCTGTACCTTATCACTATAGGAGCATATAAAAAATTAGATATATGTTAATTTTACTTGCAACTTTGCAATATTGTACATACTCTCTTTCACTTTGTAAAGTCTTATTAGTTTCATCCAATCTCAGTTGTAACATAGACATCTTCTGCATTAAATATTCCTCATCATACTCATCAGAGTGTGACTTTGATGTGACTGAGTTCTTCTCATCATTGCTGCCATCCACCTGCTTTGGCACTGCACCATGCAGGACATACTCTTCAGCAATTATGGATCTGTGCTTCTCATCACTGGTGCTATCACAATCAATGCCATTCTCTCTAATTGTAGTGCTGAACTCTTCACCAAGAGCTTCAAAGATTTGAGTATCAAACTGCCCTGCATGCTTTAGCAGTAGAATATGAATCCTCTCAATCTCCTTCTTGAGATTATCATTTTGCACTTCTACATCCTGTCTCTCCTTCTTGTAGATGTTGCTGTCCTTGAGGGCCATGTCCAGCTTGGTGCGGAGTTGCTTGGTCTCCTCGCGGGCCTTGTTTCGCTCGTTGCGCACCTTACTCCATTTATCGCGCCAGTTCGCGGTGCAATCGGACCACCAGCGCATTGTTTTCTCCATTTGCGCTGCCCGCGCGCGAGCTTCCTCCAACTCTCGTTTGCGCATTGTCTGGATATGAATATGCGAAATTAACGATGATGGTTTATGTTTTATGTTATGAAGGGGCGGCTTACCTCGGTGGCTTCCCATTCTGCGTCCGGGAATCGCGTTGAAGCCAGGGAAGCTGTGTCGTGCTCCCGGGCATGTCGTCTGGACGACGTCCCACTCGTCGAGCTCTGGGCCATTTTTTTTTTGGGTTTTACAACATTCTTGATTGTATGGCAAGTGGTATGGCACTTGATTTTGAACAAGTTTAAAAGAAGATAAGCTGATAAGCACTTTTAATGCTGTTACTTCTTCTTCCCGTTATGCTAGTGCTTTGTGTTTTGCACGTTTGCATTTGCACCTGTTCATGTTCACGTTCGGGACTTGGGACTTGGGAACTTGGGAAATTCCGACCGCAGAGGGCGCCACTAGTTTACAACTGTCAAACTGAAATTTATTAGCAATCAATAATTTATTCTTTATTACGTAACAAATTGAATTCGTAACAAACAAAACAACATTTGCTTTAAACGTTATTATTTTACGTTTAAGTTTCATAAATTAGCGTTAAATGATCATTTTGTCCAAAAGAAACTTTCAAATTTAGTGTAAAATTTAGGGGAAATTAATCATCTAGTAACTTTAACTTTGTGCATTGGATTGGCGCCTTTTCTCTTGACTAACCTGCGTATCTGCGTAATTTACCGCCGACCACCGAACACTGATCCGCCGTTGACCTCCCGCAAAATCGTTCATTATTTGGAGAAAATTGTAATTTATATTCGTTGTTTCCGTGTTTACTTGTTACCGAAGCCATGTCAGAGTCACAGCTAACCAGAAACGCTCTTTACGTAAGAATAATTTCGTATCAATCAGCAAAACATTGATTTGTGTTATCTTGCACTGCATTTATCTTGATTCCATTATGTTGTGCAATTCTAGAACATTATGCGAGGCACCGAGCTGGAGGATCCAATCCTTCAGATCATCGGCAGCAAGCGTATCGAGTCGCAATCTGCTGAAAAATCCCGCTATCGCATTCTCCTCTCTGATGGCAAGTACAAAGTGTCCTATGCCATGTACACAGCACCACCGAACCACAAACTGGTTGAAAATGGTGAGATTATTGAGCACACCATTGTCAAGGTGAAGAAATCCATGACCAGCACTATTTCTGCTGCGGGCAAAACTGGGGACAAGTAAGAAACTGCCATTTTGAAATTAAAATTGTAATAAAAGGTCACGTTTTTGTTTGTTTGTAAAGGAGAGTGTTGATTCTCCTGGATGTTGAAGTTGTAAAAGATGGCAAACAAGTGGGCACAATTCTGGGAAATCCAATCCCACTTCCAAATGACTTGTCACAAATAGAAAATAAGGAAAATAGCACAGCGAGTAACAGTACTGCCTTATCCAGGGCCTCTAATGATTATGAGCCTGCTGCTAAGAAGCCAAATGTTTCAAATGCTCCTCCTGAACTGAATGATAGCACATACAGTTCTGATCTGATCATGCCCATTGTCAGTTTGACTCCATATAATAATAAATGGGTGATTAAGGCGCGTGTCACTACCAAAGGGCCCGTTCGCACTTGGTCCAACTCTAAGGGTGAAGGGAAACTGTTCAGTTTTGATCTGGTGGATCAAAGCGGCGAGATCCGCGTTACCGCCTTCAGGGAAGCCGTCGACAAGTACTACGAATTCCTAGAGGTGGACAAGATCTACTACGTTTCTAGGTGCCAGGTGAAGATGGCGAACAAGAAGTTCTCGTCGCTGAAGAACGACTACGAGCTGACGTTGGGCCACGAGTCTGTTATTCAGGAGTGCAAGGATGAAGCTGATGATTTGCCTTCTGTGCAGTATAATTTTACTGTTTTTGAGAAAATCGCCGATATTGAAGCTAATACCTTGATTGGTAAGTATTTTAAAATTAAAAAAAAAACGTTAACCAACGTGCGCTAAATCTTTGAGTAGTGAAACTGTATACATGGTGGACTGAAATTGGCGGAAATGCGCCAGTCGTGCGCCATATAACTTTGTAGGTTATGTCAAAAGAATACGATAATCTTAATACCAAAATGCTTAGAAAGTCTTTGTTTGGCCTCACGAGGTCATCAAAGTTGCGATTTTTAGGTCACAAATATGCATAACAACAAAATGGTTTTACGTTCACCAGCAGTTGTTTTAAAAATCGATCACTTCTACAGAGTCAGTTTTCTCTTAAATATCATTTAACCAGAATGTTTAACACTTCAAAACATTGAATTGAATAAATGCAAATTAATTTAAGTCAAAGTTTACAAAAAATAAATAATTCTGGTTAGATGTTATTTCAGAGAAAACTAATTTTACACAAGTGTTCAAATTTTACAAACAAACAAACAGCTGCAACGAAAAAGAATTTTGTTATTCTGTATATTTGTAACCTTAAAATCGCAACTTTGATGACATCGTGTGACCTAACGAAGAGAGTTTCAACTTTTTTGTATTAAGATTTTCGTGTTAATAGTAATCAAAGAATCGTGCCACGTGTAGATTATCCGCCAATTCGTTTACACCCTGTATAGGCAAGATATTCGGGCAAGCATTTTTAAAATAAAAAACGCAAAATTCTTCAAATTATTATGAAGAAGAATATTAACATGAAAAAATACTTTATAGATATAATTGGGATCTGCAAACAAATTGGAGACGTTCAAAGCCTCACTGCACGTTCGACAGGTCGCGAACTAAAGAAACGCGATGTCGTCCTCGTCGACCAGAGCAAGTGCTCCATTGCATTGACGTTGTGGGGCAACGATGCGGAAAATTTCGAGGCAAACAACGACGTCGTCGCCGTGAAAGGCGCGCGTGTTACCGAATTCGGCGGCGGTAAGAGCGTCACCGTGCCGAACGGCGGCACCTACAAGATCAACCCCGATGTGAAGGAGGCGTTCGTGCTGCGCGGCTGGTACGACAACGGCGGCAACCGCGAGGACGCGTCTAATCTCAGTGCGCGCACTACCGGCGGCGGGCCCGCCAGCTTTATGTGCTTCAAGCAGGCGCAGATCGACGGACTTGGTTCGTCCGAACGCGGCGACTACTACATGAACGTCGCGAGCATCCTGATGGTACGCAGCGAGACCTTGGCCTACGAGGCGTGCGCCAGCGAGTCGTGCAGCAAGAAGGTGATCAACTTGGAGAACGGCCGCTATCGCTGCGAGAAGTGCAACATTGAATCCGCGGAATTTAAGTATCGATTGATCGGCAACGTAAGTACTCTGCATTGCTTACCGAAGGCAACGTTTTTATTTTTATGTGTTGCAATTATGTTTAGATGAATGTTTGTGATTGGAGCGGAAGCAAGTGGGTGACGGTCTTCAATCCTGATTGCGAGTTCGTCTTCGGAGCGACTGCGCAGCAAATTGGTGAGGGCGGCAAGGGTGATTCATCGTATATACAGAATTTGACTAACGAAGCGAACTTCAAGCAGTTCCAGTTCAAGTATCGCGTTAAGACCGAGAACTTCAACGTAAGTGCAATCCTTTAAAGCTGTTTGTAGTGCATGTTTTGTGTGTACATTCATTTTGTTTGGTTTAGGATGATTCGCGCCTGCAAACGTCTGTTGTTAAGGTGGAACCACTCAACTACAAAACCTACAATTCGCAACTTATTTCGCAGATCCAGCAGTTAACTTTCTAAATTGCATTCAATTTATTTATTTACCACTTTCCATGCTTATTTACTTTTTTGCTATGTACACTTATTTCTATTATTAAACTCACAAGTTCTAAAATTCTTCATATTTTTCCTAAATAAACAAAATGTTGGCATTCATTTGTTTGGAAATGTGATGTGTACATTTGGTTGCCTATATTAGGCTCTTGTCCTGTGAACTAAAATGGTCAAATTTCGCGATTAATTATTTATGTCGTAAATTTGGAATTTCCGTTATGCATAATTACCCACAAAAATGGTTTATACGTTTTTGAATTTCATGTGTATGTTTGGTTGTCTATTTTAAATGGAAAACTTGGTTTACCTGTCTTTCTTACTACCTATAATCATACCTACCTGTTGCAGTAGCCGTCCAACGAGACTAAATAGCTCGTCCGGCGATGTTTACAGTTGCTCGTGGGCCGGCGTTCAATGAACTTGACTTACACCACGGCGGCGCGCGTCGTCCGGTTTAAAGTAAAGTGTCTTATTTCTTGCGCCAGTGACCTGTATGCGGCGCACGCGAATGATCAACAATTACGTGTCCTGGTGTTCTTACCTGTGCTGTGCGTGTTTCTTCATCATAGTTCTACCAAGCGCGTAGGCCGTATTATGCAAACGCATTATCGCCTTGCATTAATTTTATTTATTCAAGGTGCCCGCCGCGTGAAAATTCGCTGACGGGGCGATCGTGTTTCCCACGTACTCGCCACACTCGTAACATGCTTATCAGCGCGTCGTGTAATACCTGACTACCTGAGACTTGAGGGCTGAGATAACGGCAAGTGGAAAGCAAGGCGCCGATTGAGTTGGCAGTGGCAGTGATTCGGAGTTTTTCCTACGAACTTGTTGAGTGTATAGTTTGAAATGAATAACAATAAAAAGAAGAAGAGTGTCTTTAAAGCGTACGTACTATGGCTGTTTGGTGGCATTTTCGGCCTGCATTTGTTTTATTTGGAGCGCGATGTGCACGCTTTTCTGACATGGAGCACCTTCGGCGGGTACGCCATCGGGTGGCTGGCGGACGTGACGAAGATCCCCATGTACGTGAGGGAGTGCAATGAGGATGAACAGTTTATCAAAGAATTCGTTGCGAAGCTACAGCGCAACAAAAAGGTAACAAAACGGAAGGAAACTTATTTTTAAGTACATGACGTGTATGTTTGGTTGCAGCCCTTATTCTCGACGAGCCGCTTCACCTCAGCTATCATGGTCGGCTACCTCTGGGGCCAGCTGATAATCCTCGCCACACCTGAAGAGGACGTTCTCGACATCAACTGGACATTTACCCATTGGCTGATACCCCTTGCAGTAGGCTTAGGAGTATGGACAGTGGGAAACATCGGCAGGGAGCGTGGTACTCCATGGGCTGCAATTGCAGTTGCCTATCTCGGTTACTCAGCGCGTTGGTACATCTTCGATGAGAGCGTGTGGTTCTCCATCATGGTATTCTCCTCAGCTCTAGCGTTCGACACATTTAGCAAAGAATGGCGCCGAACTCCGCGCAAACATAAAGGCATCTGCAAGCGCATGGGAGTGTTGCTTCTCGCCGGAACTGTCTACCTAGCCCTCTGGGGCTCGTATTTGTACTTTAACGGCACTATCACGGATTCGAACGGTGATGAGGTGCCAATAAGTGAAGCTCTGCATCACTTCTTTACATCACCATGGTGGACGGATTTGAAGCGATCACTTTACGATATTTACGTTTATGCTCAACATCACGGATGGTATGAGATATGGAAGCAGATTATAGATCTATCGGATGTGCAGGGTGAACAGAATGCGTACAAAGTGCTAGATGTCAGCCCCACAGCTAGCCAATCGGAGATCACTAGTGCCTGGCGCAAGCTCAGTCGGGAGAATCATCCTGACAAGGTGAAGGAGCCGGAGTTACAGCGGCCTGCGCAGGAGCGCTTCATGGAGATCCAACAGGCCTACGAAATACTCTCAAACATCAAGAGCAAGCGACGACGAAAAAACAAACGCTCTCAGGAGGAATAAAACAAGAAAACAACGAAATCTCATCCCAACTCTTCGAGCTGACCCTCGACCTCCTTGTACTTACATTTTATATTAATTGTTAGCTGTTGAGCCTGTAGATCCTGATGATCCTGACCTTTTTATAAATAGTACGACATGATATTATTTATTAAACCATAATGATATAAATTAACTTACTTTACGAAAAATGTACATGCATCATAATATTTATAAGAGGTCTTTAACAATTGTTTACCTTTTAAGGAAGATATGAGTTTTGTGGGAGACATGTAGTTGCAGTTGTAGGCCATTTCGCGTCCCATTTGTTGGCACGGTTGACACTCATTTGCTCTTCTTCTTCGTTCGATGAACTATGGTACTAGAAGATGATACGACTGTGGCATTTGACGTGGAGGTTGTGGTCTTGCAGTTCTCGCCGTCGCCATTTGCCAAGGTGATTTGCAGTCGCGGCACGGTGAGCGGGCGTATGAGGGATTTTACAACGGGTGGGACGCTTGGCGCGGCCGGAAGCACAGGGGTGCTGGCGCAGAGCGCCGCTGTGGTGAGCTGCGTGACGAGACGTACGCTGGAGGCCTCCGCGGCGGCGGCGGCGGCTGCCGCGGTGCCGGAGGAGGAGGTGCGGAAGACTTTCTTCAGCTTGCTGCGGATGCCGGTGGAGTGCTGGACTATGGTGGTGGTGATGGGCACCTTGCATACGGTAGGCGTGCGCTCGGGACCATTGCCCCAGTTGCCGTAGGAGGTGGTGCGTTCGAGGAGCTTTTGTCGTGCGTGCTTTTCAATGACGTCCGCGCAGACGTAGCGTCCGCAGAAGCGCGCCCATTGATCAGCTCGGAGGCCACGACCATCATCTTTTAATGTTGGATTGGCACCTAGAAGATGCACTATTTCAGAAAACGATTGCAAGGAATGCAAGGGTTTACAAGTAAGGTTAAGTTTCGTTGAGTATTTAGATTCAGAAAATGACGCGCTTTTTGATAGTTTTTGATAGTAGTTGATAGCGTTGTATGCAACTCATTCTAGAAACTGGGAATATAAGCCGAAACGCCGCAGAAACGCCGAATATCAGCCCTACGTACCCAATAGGTGTAAAGGGTGTAAATGAATTGGCGGATAATCTACACGTGGCGCGATTCATTGAATAATTCTGAGTTGAAAATCTTAATAAAAAATGTTCGAACTCTCTTCGTTTGAGCTCACGAGGTCATCAAATTTGCGATTTTTAGGTTACAAATATGCATAATAACAAAATTATTTTTCGTTGCACAGCAGCTGTCACTTCGAATCGAACACTTCTGCAAAGTCAGTTTTCTCCTAAATAGCACCTAACTCGAATGGTCAACAGTTTGAATCGAAT
>JARJDQ010010116.1:0-16284 GCA_030264215.1 Geostiba sp. GC000077 | reverse complement strand
TGGAAATATTTTTCATGATTTTTACGCACCAGATATATTACGTTGTTATATACCTGATAAGTACCATTTAAGGAAAAAACCTGCGTTTGTACAAGTTTGGTGCAACTTTGATATATAGCTGGTAATACATTTCTGATACATCATTTTGTTTACTGGGATCTGTAGATGTTCTTATAAGCAAACTTTGAAGAGGTTAAATTTTTCCGCACGCCACTGCTCTTCCCCCAATTCCCCCATTGGCTTACCTTATCAGTGATTGAAAGGTTTTTACTGTGCAGTACAATAAAGTGAGTGTCTTTTTCTACGTGAAATTCTATCGAAACTTGACCTGAGGACAAGAACAAACAAGAAAACGTTACGGTTACACATTGCGCACATTTTCTGACACGTGGGACACGTGCGACATAAAGTAGGAATTGAGGAGTTAAAGCCAATGTGCCAGGCATCGTTTCGCACCTTTCACTTCGAGCGTGGTGAGGTTCGGGTGGATGGTAATGTTGTAGCGGGTCGGCTTGACGTAGGGTGGCAGTCGTACGTTGTTCCACGGGAATATCTGGCCGTTCGTCGCGCGAGGGACGAACGTTTTCGTCACGTTCCAATCCTCGTCGACGAAATTAGGGGGCTTCTCCCCGGCGCACGTGCAATCTGAAAACGGAGCGCATTATGGCTCTCTCCCCCAGGCGCACAAAACGCATAGTCACCCAAAAAAAAATAATAAAGCACGAAAACACAGATAGATAGATGGAGAGAAAGAGAAAGAGAAAGAGCAAGCAATTGGAATTTGGGAATTGGAAATAAAACGAGGAGGCAATGAGGCAAACGAGCATAGAAAATCGGTAAAATGCAAATTACCGCTTTGTGGACCTGTGTATGCGATGATGACGGAGGTGATGAAGAGCAGCGCGAAGACGACGGTGGCGATGAAGAGGGCGCGCTTCTGCGAGCATGCCGCCACGCCGTGGTTCTCGTAGAGGCTCTTCTTCGTGGGGCCGGCAGGACTCTCCGTGCCTGCAACACCACCTAATTCACACGCAAGGTTATTCGTGTAGGAGGCGGACCGTCCCAGCGGCAGGGACGCGTAGCTGGCGCTCGTGCGCTTGGCGTGATTGGTACCTGTAAGAAACGCAACATCGTCAACATCCTGCTCGCTCATTACGCCCGCCGCGCGCCTCCACACGGCCGCCACACGATGCTGCGCTGCGATGCCGGCGATTTCACCTCCTGCGCCGGCCAGAGTCACCGGTCAAAAGGGGCGCCAAGCCCCCGCCACAATAAGCACAAAACGCAATCGCTTGGATTCGACTGGGAAAAGAGCGTGTCGTTTTAATGCAGCTGATCTACATCGCACGCTTTACGGTTTGAGAATGCCGCACACGAGGACCGAACGCCCGCACAGCCGCACCGGGATTCTGACGTCTCCCGCAGCAACGCGACGACTAGCAGCCGGAAGGCCCGCAGCGGCGTCGGTCATCCCGAATGGCACCGCCACCCGCGTGCGCTGGGGTGCGCGCGTTCCCGGAGCGCCGAGGCGGCGCAATAGCTCAATACTCGCCCAAGCGCTCCTGGTTGTCCTGCGCCGGCTCGCACGTGCTTTTGTTACTATGTTACTCAACTCTACCAAACATTGCATGAACCTAAACCTTAATGTATCTTTAATTCGATTAGATTTCAAGTGGCACGCCACTGCGTTGTTTTATGTTTAAGCTTTACTGTTTGTTTGTGTTTTTGTTCTTTTGTTTTATTAGTTACCATTGCCATTCTGCTTGTACTTCCCCATCGGCTCCATCGGAATCTCAACTGGTGCGTCCGGCGGCAGCGATGTGCCCTGCGGCATTGTTACTCGCACCGGGGCAGCGTCGTCGTCATCGTTGTCAACTCCAATTTGCAAATTATGCGACTTTGACTTGTAGCACCATGAACCTATGCACTTTTCCTGCACTCCCAAGTCCCGCTTCCCAAGAATTCACCACCACTACAGTAAAGTTAACAGTTAACTAATATTCGTGTACATTCCGATTCCTTTGTGCGATGGTACGTCTCGGCACACGTTTGTACCTGTTGATTATAAATTATTAACTAAACGCACTCGGCGCACTCTTGACACTGCGATACGACAGCAAAATCACAAACTTTCTTCACGATTTCACGGTCTTCAAGCACAAGGCACCAAAAAAGGTGACGAAAAGTCGCACGAGCGTGACGTTGACGATTGTATTTACTTTTCGCCTGTTTTGCGTCGCGTACGTCGCGGGAAAGCCAAGCCAGAGCGCCCATGCGCGATTTAAGGCCGCGCGCGCAGGGGGTGTATCTTTGTGCGCTGCAGGGATGAAATGTACGTGATGGTCATCGCACGCCGCACGCCGTCTGGATGTGGATGCACCACGCGTCATGCAGTATTGATTTTCCATTTCATCCATCTCGCACCCTCCGGGCAAACACAGCGTCGCCGTGGGGTGCTTCACCCCTGTAATTGCATATTTCGGAGAGGAATCATCATTCAGGATAGTGCGGGGAGGGTGTGCAATGGGGTGCAGTTCTTGTATCGATCTCCGCCCTCCACGAAACAAGACAATGCGCATGCGCAAGGGCAATGGGTGATTTACTAAACACAATCCTTTGTTTCAAAATAACATTTAACAGAAGAAAAAAAAACAATAAGAATTAACAATATTTTATTTCTAAATCATTGAATCATCAAGTATGACCACTATACACAATTTGCTTCATTTCTTTAGGTTTACAACTTTTCAATACACTATTTGGGAGGTAGATTTTCCAGGCCCTAAAACACAAGAACAATTGAAACACCTCTTGTTGATACACTCAGGATAAACTTACAGCCACTTTGTAGGGATTTCCAGTTATTCTTCTATCCCGAAGATAGTGCATACGGTGTTCCACTGTTAGTGCACTTCTTCTGTACCCCTACAAGCAGACACACATGTAAAACCCCAACCAACTCGTATTCACAGATGAAGAACGGAAAATAGAAGAAATTACATAATTTAACCTCCAATGTGTACTTACATTTCCAGTAACGAGTTTGTTCATAAGATACGATCCAAAAGGTGGCAAAGCCATTGCGCCAACAATTATACCGAAACTTGGCAAGATTTCATACCACATTTTCCTGGAAAACTGCGAATTTAGACGTTATTACAACAGAAATTATTTGTTGTTGATTCTAGGACATATGACTGCTTGAGAGCTTGAGTGAGCGAACTACAGCGCCAGCTACACTAACTACTTGAACTAGACTTATTCGCATTTGAAGACCATCATCGTAGGCAACCCATTATACAAATTATAAATTGTTTTGGAAGATTACGTTTTTTCTTGTGAATCTCCGTCATCAAAAAGTATTGTAAAAATCTTTCAGCAAGTTTGGAGTAGGAATTCGATTCTCTTTGGAAACTGTTGAGCATTTCATGTAGCCTCTGTTGATTTCGTAACTATAGCAACGTAAATGTATTGATTTAACTTGTAGTGTTATTTATTTGTAAATCTTAAAAAAGTTTAACTAAAAGCGATGGATTTTCTGGTGGATAAAGTATCAGAAGACTCCTTCTACATCAATGTGCTCACAGGTTTGCCCAAACAACTAGGTAAATATGCCATAAGCTTTAATTACACTCAATAGTTGCCAAAACTCATGAACTAAGACAAGTTTAAGAAACTCGGCATAACGACACGGCATTTAACGCGCAAGTTACCAGTGCCGCACTCAGAAATATGCATTTGGGAGCAAAAGCAAAGCATTCTTCTTCCTGAAGACCTGCGCAACTTTTACAACTCTTGTAATGGCTTCCTCTTCAACTGGACGTTCCGTTTTGGAAGTACAAGCATGTCATAATAAGCACTTAAGCATCACATTTTTTAACTTTTGTACTATTCCAGTTGAAACAAATGAAATTGCCGGCCGTATTCAGGTAAACGAATTGGAAAACTTGACGCAGCTAATGTCCCACGAGTCGAGACATGATCCTGGCGTGAATACAACTTTGGAACGCTTTGAATTACGACTAGGAGTTGCAAGTCGACTTTTTGAGCTGCAGCAAGTCGAAGGAAACACCAAAGTAAGTCAATGCTCATTGCAATAAGTATGTGGAAATACAAAGGAATACAAAGGCGGACAAAGGAAGTGTGACCTGTTTTACAGGTTGTTTTAGTTTATTTAAACTCGCGCTATTCACCGACGATTTGGATAACGACAGGAGCACAAGATTATTACTTTCTGGCGGATGACTTTACCACGTACTTTCGCATGTCGCTGGCGCACGTCGGCATCCCCAACTGGCAGCTTTTATTCACACCACAGGGCGTCCCACAGTGGACAGAGGTATATGTCGTACACTTACATTTTTACATTACATTCATTTTGCACAAGTATTGCTGTCGTGTTGCAGAATATGATTCGGCTCTTGGCGCCGCACCTGCTCCAGCCGCATCGCACCGTCGAGTCTGCAAGGAAGCAAAGGGAGAAAGAAGTCGCGCGCGAACACGACGAGATGCCAGCGAACGCATTGGACATTGGCATCTTTAAATGCCTGCCGCGACTCCCACCGGGTTTGCCACGCGTGGTCGAGCGTGAAAAGGACAAAACGGAGAAGGCATCGCCGCGCAGCAGAGTGAAACGCGAAAAAAGTCAGCTGGCTCGCGAAAAAAGCTTCACGGTGAAGCCGCACTCGTCATTACAGCGCCGAAAGTAACCTAACCACAAATCTAACCTACCTTTCTTTGTATCCGATTTAAAACCGTGCGGAATCATTGCAGTTTAATGATAGGAAAGTGTCGATTGGTTGTAAAGTCAAACTCCGGCGGCGTCGTCGATTCCTTCTTATGCCCGCCGCCGAGCAACTTCAGTACGACAAAGTTCGTCTTTGCAATGCGAATCAGTTCGTTAATCTCACCATCGGCGGGTTGCATACTCTCAAGGAGCTGGCGCGCTTGAAAAAAATGCTTATATCCGGTGGTGTACATCGCGAGGCTGTCCACCGGCTGTTGCTGTTGATTGAAGCGCGCCGCGGCAGTTAAATCCAAAAATTCGGGGTAATGCACGGGCGGCGGGGCGAGAAGATTCTGAAATGGTGCGAAACGATGGTCGTAGCGCACGCGCTCGTTGTCGAACTCGGGGTGGGGCATTTGTAACTTTCCATCCATTCGAAATCCCATCAGAGCCTTTTAAAGAAACATTGAAAATAGACGATAACGTAGTACGAGTTTACAAACCTTGTAATATCCTCCGCACATGTTCTGCAGCGCCTGATAATAAATCGATTCCTTGAGATACGGACGCGCGCGCTTCTTGTTCAACTTATTCTTCTTCTTGCTCATCCCTTTGTTCTTTTGCAACTCAGTAATGAGCTCTTGCTCGGCAAGAAAGCTATCAGCACGTGTGAGCGCTGACACCAGCCATCCATACAGAAATTCATACAGATACCAATAGATGTAGTAATATTCATGTACGCTGTACAACTCCAGCTCGAAGCCGCTCAGCAAGTACATAATCATGATCCGCAGCGTGTGATAAAGGATCCACGTGCCAAAGCACGCCAAATGTGGACGTGATTGCACAGCGCTGCTCGTTAAATTATGCAAGTAGGCATCCACGCGCTCGGCTTCATCCTGCAGGCTAGTGAACTCCTCTAACAGGTGCGCCAGCTTATCGCGTTGTCTCGCCCGATTATGGCCGCATAACTGCAGAAAACTAGCGAATGCACGCGTGCAATGCGTGAAAAATGTATCGACATAAGGACGCGCCTGCTGATTGTACAAAATCGACTTGGTGGTCAGCGCTGGGGGCGATATAAACTGCTTCGCAGCGTCTTTCAGTATGTCCATGAGAATAGTCACATTCGACGAGTTGGAGGAAGTGATAATGTTGTAGCTGCCCACGTAGAGCAATTGCAGCGCTGACCGAGATAATATACATGGGGACGTTTTGCTGAATTCGATGAAGAAATCCAACGCCTGATTCAGCGCGGTGACCATGTGAATGTTCGAGAGGACTTTGAAGCGTTCGATCATGTTTTCGAAGTACACTAGAGCATCGTAACGGGGCTTTATTTTTGTGTAGCGCGGAAACGTCGGCGGAAGCAGTCGTTGGTTGATGAGGGGTTCGAAGCCCATGATTGGTGCGTTTTCAGCTGCAACCAATCAACGCACAGGAAAAAAACAAAAGTTGTTTACTTGGGTAAAGGCTCATTCACAATGTAACGTAAGGCAAAATACTTACATTCGGCTTGTGTTCCCATGTGTGTCGTCTTGATCATCACAAAGATCAGATCCGAGGCGAGCTTTAATTTGCCCCGGATTAACTTTTGGACTTCGGGCGTGACCGACAGGTGTTCATCGCGCTTGTGCACGAACAGCAGCAGAGTTTGATAGAGGACACGCACGAATTTAATGCGCGAATAGATCGCGACCAGTTCCTCGACTTGAACGTCAACGACTTCCGTTTCAGGCGAATACAGAGCGCGAGTGTCTTTCTGCAGTTCCTCCTCGACCTCGTGCAGCATCCCAACAACGCGCTGCTCACTGATGTCCGGGTACAAGTAATAGCCGTATTGCATGCCTTGAAAATCCTCTTCTTCAAACACCAATGCTTTGTGGATGTAATCCTTGATAATGTCTAAAAGTTTGTATATTGCAATGCAAAACGCTTTCAGGGTGCAATCTTCAATGAGGTAAGGCTTATGCAGGTATAAATTGGTGAAAACCGTTTGTGCCAGTGAGTGTCCCTCCAACCATGAGACCATACATGCCAGGGTTGTATCAATAATGCCAATCAAATCAGCATTACTTATGTCTTTCAGTTGTAAACTTCCATCCTAGAAAATAATTAATGCAACAAAGTGTAAATTATATTTTATTCACATACTTCTACTGATTGATCAAAGGTTTTGGCTTTCTTGTTCCCTCGATTGCACAACATGCCAGCATCCATTTTAGGATCCATCATCTCAATTGCAGACATTGCCTCAAAAAGGCCAAAGAGTGTATCATGGAGCAGTTCACCAAGGTCCAAATCTATACATTACATTACATTGTACAAGTCAGTGGAAATATGGACATTTTTATTCTTTATCCGAACATACCTTGTACTGATGATTGAAACTCCTGTGTAATATCAACCCAATGGTATTGTACTTTTGGTGCACCATTGGGCACAGCTGTGGCACTCATTGCACTACTACCCTGTATACCCTGTGTTTCCTGTTGAGGTGCAACATCATTTTTCTTTTCCTGATTTTCCTCCCGAAACTCAAGATTTTCATGGCCTTTTGGGCTTTCACTGGAAATTTTTAAGGTTAAAATATAAAAATTGCTGATTTCCACCGTGAAAAGCTTACATCATGGTCGATTCCATTTTTAAATGGAATGCCTATGATTTAAGAGATTGCTTCTGCTGTTTCTTGCAAGTTGCTAGCAATTTTTTGCATTTTAAAGGCCCGTGTTTACCATTTTTAGTTTTTAGCCGAAGCAGGACCGACGTCAAGCGGGCCTACGCGACTTAATCCGATGAACGCTGAAAACAGCTAGCGGCTGCTTGAGAGGGTATTTCACTGAGTAAGGTAAACAGAAATACTGCATTCGTATAAATCACTGTTAACTGAGAGAGTCAGAGAAAGGCACACTTTCCTTATGTTGTTCATGATCTTGATGATTCTCGATTTGTTTAGTTCAGTTTAAAGTCGTGAGAGGCGCGGATGTTTGGTACTTTTTGACACAGCTATGAAGTTAGGTTAAAATTGTAATTCGTGTCCTTTTAAATTTGTTTTAAGTCTAGTTTTGTAATGGAATATGTAATAATAAGATGTAACACTTTATAAAATATATTGGCCTTTTCATTGTTTTTTTTTCTCTTTTTTTTTTTGTCTATTTCATTAAACAACAATTACTGATGGTCATGGTCATCGTAAAGAAATCTACGCCTGTTAAAAATACTATAAAAAAGACTCGAACCCTTCTTGCTTCGTGTTACCGTTGGCGACTGGCGAGTTATTGGAATGTTGGGGGGAAAACCCTTATCGACGTTGACATCTACTTCTTTCTCGGCTTCCTGGTGCGAACTGCCGGCTCCCACAGTACGCTGTGACCCATCTCATCAGCGATGTCTGAAGTCGGCGATTCGCATGAGCTGGAATCCGTAGACGTTGATGAGTCCTGTCGCGGACTGTGAATACCTAGCAGAAACAAGATGGCGTCTCATGTGAGATGTGACGCAAGAAGATGGCGCCTTGTACAAAAGTCTTACGGTATGGAATGTATCTGTTCAAGTCGGCTGGAATATTCTTTACGTTCGGCCGTATTTCGATCTCGTAGTATCCAATCTTCTCGCTGGACTTTTTGCCGACAGGAGGGTGACTTCCGCTGCCATTCTGGGTAGGCTGCTGCGCCTGCTGCTGCGCCGGCTGCTGGTTGCTGGACGACGACTGCTGCTGCTGCTGCGCATGCGTTATTGAAAAACCCCAGTTGTTGTTCGGCGCTGGTGCAACCGCCTGCGTAGACGCTGGGGGCGGCGGCGGCGGAGTCGCCGGGTAGGATCGCGAGCTCTGGCGCAGGTACAGCGGCAGCTGGCCGGGAGGGCGCACCGGCGGCACGGTGTCGTGGCGCTGCAGGATGTGGAACAGGAAGCAGTTGAAGCGCCCGAAGCTGTGGCAGAACCAGCACCACGGGTGCGGGACCGGAGAATTCAGTGCCATGTTTATGACAAAATGTTGCAATTTGGGCGAGCTATGATTGCGATGGAAAATATGATCTGACGTTCGCCGCCATTGTTGACTGCGCTGATCACGGCGCTGATTGCGGTAGCGTGGGCAAACAGTTGCGTAGCCGTGGTACAGCAGCCATCTATGCAAAATCGCCTCCTCGACCACCAAGTCCTAAATAACAATGCAATTTATGCGTCTGTCAGCCCCCCAGCAAGTCAAATTCTTGCAAACAGTGCGCAACACGCACGACTTACCTGCATGCTGAATTGAGAATAATGCACAACACTGAATCCAAACATATTGATGCTTATTATTGCCTCCTCCAAAGCAAACTTGATTGCGAACGCCATTTTGATAGCAAACAACAATTGAACATCGCTGCGACACTAGCGCTACGGCTACACCTAGTGCACTTGCACAACTGATAGTTTCAATTACAAACTTACAAAAATACTGAGAATACACAGAATATAAAACAAAAGCGCCATTTTAATAGATAAATAATCAGTAATACATTTCTAAAATTCGCCTGTTAAAGTTCTTCAAGTTTGTTCAGTAAATATATCTTGGGTAATTTTGTGTTCGTATACTCAGTACGTTCTGTAGTTACTAAGACGGCCGCTAGGGACAAACTTACTCCGCGTTTTTATCATTTCAAAACCATTGTGTAATTGTGAGTAGGCAACATTTAAGGATAATTCGTAATCAAGAATGATTCTTGCATTCTAACTCCTTTGTTGTTTATGATACTTAAGGAAATCGATTAATTGTTACTTTTTACTTTAGTGTACCAATGTTCAGGTCACCTAGCGGATTAAGCGCTGAACTACAGAAAATATTTCATGGTACACTACTTTGCTAACTTCGTTCGCATGCGTTCGTAGTTCTTCGGTGGTTCTTCGGCGTTTGGGCGAAGTTTGCTGTGGCCGCTGTGGGCCTGTGGCCTTGGTGGAGTGGTACGTCGGGGAAGGAAAGCAAAGCAAAGCGAGCAAAATCGCCGAAAATGTCAAGCTATTTTCACATACACAACTGAAGCACTGTTCGCCTCGGCTCATTGCAACAAGCTGTAAGCGCTGGATGTAACAATAGCCCAGCAGCAGCGTGCGGCAAGTACAGTTCATTCCGTTTGAAACAAAACAAGCCATCGATCGGCTTTCGGCGCCCGATAATCGAATCGACTGCGAACGCTCATGTAAATAACGACATGCTGGGGTAGGAGGCAGACACGGCGAGCGCGCAGCCCCGCCGCAGCATCCAGCATGAAGTGACCCTCGCGTGTGGACATAGCCTCACCGCCGCGACGACGGCGCCCGCCGCTTTGTTCTCGGGCTCGGGCGCAATATGGCTGGCAACAACAACCAGAACGGTTGGCTGAACAGCCTGGGCATCGGCTACGGGACGCCGCTGAGCGTCGTGCCCGAGCAGCAGCCGGGCACGTCGGTCGGGCCGCAGACGCAGTTCGAGCAGTTGGACCGCGCAGCTGTTGGCAGCAGCACACTGAAGGTAAAACGCATGAAAACGTCGAAACGCCACCAAAACATCCCCGCCAACGGCAAATATTTGCCTCGCGCACTTAGTCATACACTTAATTTTACACTATGTTATGCTGTAACTGGTCATGCAATCACTATTTCAGAGGAATCCAAAGATGGAATTGTCTAAGGGTGACTTACTCAAGTTAGTCACTTACTTTGAGGGGGAAATACAGGCTAGGGATGTGGTGATTGCAGCTTTGAAGGTAAGCTCATCAAAAAACACTAAATACATGCTTTTTTCATGGTATTTGTTTTGGTTTGCAGTCTGAAAGACTGAAACAACTTGCAAATATGGGCAGATACAGGCCTGCTGTGATGGCAGACCCGTTTAATGCCCTTCTAAGGGACTGTACCATGGATGGTGCCAATACAAAGGCAGCTGTCTCAGAAAGAGACATTAACCAAGCTGCTGAGCAACAACTGCAAGCTCTTGAACAGGTAAGCAATGACTTGTTGTAATAACACCATACAGCTTTTCATACTGAAACTTTTGCATGTTAGTTGGCTATTCAACAAAAACGAGCGCACCAACACATGGTGAACATACTAAAAGAAGCTGAATGTAAGCATAAAAAGGTCATACAGGAGTTGGAGGAGGAGAAATGTAAACATGAGCATGACACAGCGCAGGGCGACGACATCACGTACGGCTTGGAGATGGAACGAACGCGCCTGCGGCAGGAGCTCGAAGCGGAGAAGGCGGCGCGCAAGAAGCTTGAGAAGGAGGTGAAGCGGCAGCAGGAGCTGGCCGACGAGGAGCGCGGTCGGCAGAAGCAGATCGTGCTGCTGCTGCTCGCCGAGCGCAAGAAGATCATCGTCAAGTACATCGAGGAGCGCAAGCGCAGCGAGGACCTCGCGCAAATTCTCTCCGAGGAGAAGGCGCGCATTGACAGCATGGCCGAGGGGCTGGAGGAGGAGAGCAAGAAGTCGCTGCAGATGGAGGCGGAGCTAGAGAAGCAGCTGCACGTCTTCGAGACGGACAAGAAGACGCTGAAGACGACGCTGGCGCACAAGGATGCGCGCTGCCAGGAGATGGAGCTGGAGCTGCAGAAGGTGCGCGCCGAATGCGATGCGCTGCGGACGCGGCCGCGCGACCCCGGCGATACGGCAGCGCCGATGACCAGCAGCGTGGCGAAGGTCGTCCAGCCGACGGCGACGGTGTCCAGTGTACCTGTCTCAGGGCCAAGTATGACCACACTTTACCCACTGCGTGGCTGCGTCAACATCTATATTTATTTGTTTTCTTTTGCAGCGACGGGAATTGCTCAATCTGTGACGTCTGGGCAAGCGCTGCGGCAGGCAACGCCATCAGCCGTCAAAGTATGCACTAACTATAACAGCCGGTATTGTAGAAAACTGTAATTCATTGTTTTTTTTGCAGGCTTCCAATCTGTCACAAACGGCGACGATGCGACAAGCGCCCGGTGCGGGTAAACCTGGCTTTGGCAGCAGCTTCGCCTCGACGGCGAACACCCCACCGCCGGCGACGCCGCCCAAGAAGAGCACGGTGGTGGGGCGCGGCGTGCCGCCGCCCATCCCGCCCAACAAGCCGATCATACCGAGCAAGCAGAATGTGGTACGCAGGGCGGACGCGGCCGCTGAGAAAGCCAGTAGTTTAAATAAAGATGTTGTAGGTGCGGTAAGCGCCCCGGATGCTGGACGCACCACGCCCGGCATCGAAATGCTCGGCCAGGAGCTGGCCGACTTTCAGCAAATGTTCGTCACTATGGCCACTAGCAATAATACTTAAAACTTACAAGTAAACACTAAAAGTAAATATTAATCGCATGCATAACATTACACTACTGACTACCACTACGACTACACTTCAAAATGGCAGCCGATGACACGGCGCCAGCGCAGCGATCATATAGATTAAGAGGAGAGGGTAAAATGATGGGAATGCGTAGCAACAGATCTAACCTATAATGATTTTGTTTGATTTTCTCGTAAATCGGCCGTATTTTTGTACGACTCAGGATAGATGGTTGCCAAACACAGAAAAATTACCAACGCCGCTTGAATACGTTTCAGACACTGACGAGATTGCACATAGCGACTTTGAGTTTGAAGTTTGAATTGCTTTCTGTGATGTAGTTGTAGACCTAACCTAGACCCTCTACTACTACCAACTACCATTTCCCTTGTTATGTGATACTGTTACTAAAATACGATGAGACAAACAAAACTGACGAAACGATAATAATTGACGAGAATGACGGAATGCGAGCGAGCGCGGAATGGCATGAATCACATGATTATACATATTATATTAAGTAAAAATGTAAGAAACTATGAGAGGAAATGATAACATTTAAGCTGTTGCTTTAGACTTTCCAAAATAGATGTGACCAAACGACAAAACACCACATACCAGGAGCATGAGCAATTTGCGAGGAGTGGAGAGTTTAATTTGCGCAGCTTTGATCCTAGTCACGATTTCAACAAACACCCTGTGAAAACTTCTCATTAATTTTAAGTTGAACGGACAGCTAGCATTTTTTCGAGTACTTAATGTATACCTACTTAAATTATATTTTTGTATTTTCTCATTTATTTATTGATCATGACGAATCAAGTGTTATGTGTTAATTAATACTCTTTACATGACAATTGTGATTGATATTAACGATGTATGCGTTGAAACGTGAAACGAAGGAGAAATTATTCCAAAACTTGAAAAAGAAAAGTTCAAACGTTGCAACAAAATGTTTGCGTAGTCCAGTGTGAATACTTGCAAAACGGTTTTGATTGAAAAATTGAAAATTGAGAATTATTTTTGTATTGATTGCGGATGGACATCGTTTTTTCAACGAGCGTTTTTGCGTTTTATATCCGGGACATTGCAGCTGTTATACAGGGTGTGACAGGAAGGTGAAATCCATCAAATCGCTGATTTGATTTGGCTGGCCCTGCCTGCAATGTCCCGTGATTGTGTCTTACTTAACACTAAGCTTATTATCTCTTTAATTCAATTAGAATAAAATAAGCTAGTCTCTAGTTTAGTCTAGCGGACGTTCAGTGAGCGTGTAGGCCAGTGCAAGCGCTAAACAAGAAGCTATTACAAGTAAATTCCGCGAAAGGGGAAAAATCTACATACATACCAAACCAGTTGTAAAATGTCGTGCGTACATGTGCACAAATTGCAAATCTCTCTGTTCATGGCCCTATGTATTACGATCTCGAATGTAATGAGTAATAATCATAAAGTGTAAGTATCTATTGTTAAACCATAAACGAACATCAGCTACAAACTATACATGTCGCATGTAAATTGTACAAACACGCCCGCAGAAAGAAATAAAACAAAATGACAACTGACACACACATCTACGCATGCGTGGTTTCGGTCGGTACATGAACATATTGTTTGTACAAAGTGCAGAGTAATATTAAACTTAAACAGATAACTGATTTGAAGCCCCAATTTGCCAAATGTATGTACGTATTACGTGTTTTACTGATTTGTGGCGCGTGAATGCATTTTCAGCAACAATGCAACCTCGGCGAGCGCTAGCGAATACATCTTCGAGGAAACCAGTTTGTCCTTGCGGGACATCCTGCCGATAAGGACAAAGCTCTACGATAAGAATCGCGCGCCCAAGCTCAAAGGTCATCCGACGATTGTCTACTTTCATGTGACCGTCCTGGCGCTGGATTCGATCAATGAGGAGTCCATGGTAAACTAAGCGCTCAGCACCAAATCCTAACCTTCAATTCGGCGCGCGTGTAATGGTAGCCCTGGCGGCCATTTTGTTGTTGGCCGCAGACCTACGTGACTGATATCTTTCTCGCACAAAGCTGGCGCGACCCGCGCCTCCGTTTGCCGGAGAACATGAGCGAGGAATATCGTATCCTCGACGTGGAGTGGCTGCACAACATCTGGCGGCCTTCAAGAACGCGAAGAGCGTCACCTTCCACGAGATGACCATCCCCAATCATTACCTCTGGCTGTACCATGACAAGACGCTACTCTACATGTCCAAGTAGGTGTGCGGAGTGTGCGGCAATTAACGTCGTGTCTTGGTTTTCATCTATGGCTTCCCTTTCAGGCTGACCTTAGTGCTTTCCTGTGCGATGAAATTCGAATCCTATCCGCACGACACGCAGCTATGCTCGATTATGATTGAAAGTCGTAAGTGATGCTTCATCGACAAAATGGCCGACATTAACGAAATGAACGTCTTTTGAATTTTAGTCTCTCACACTGATCATGACCTCGTCTTCATTTGGAATATGACTGATCCGCTGGTAGTGAATCCAGAAATTGAACTTCCGCAGCTAGACATTTCCAATAATTACACAACGAACTGTACCATCGAATATTCAACCGGTAAAAACCGGTATTTTTACAATTAACCTTAGAGAAAACAAACATTTTTGTTTCTATAGGAAATTTCACATGCTTGGCGATTGTGTTCAATTTAACCAGACGTCTGGGTTATCACCTCTTCCACACTTATATACCCTCAGCGCTGATTGTGGTGATGTCCTGGATTTCCTTCTGGATCAAACCGGAGGCAATACCTGCGCGTGTTACGCTGGGCGTCACATCGCTACTGACGCTGGGTATATCACTATACCGTGTATTTATTTTAAAGCAATTCAAGAAAAGGATTCTTTTCAATGAAATACTGGGTGCATGTCTGCTTACCTTTGCTATGAATTGCTTTAAAATAAACGTAATGCATATGCCAAATGTACACATTTCTAATGTTAATCCCTGCTGCTTTCGCTCTCTTGCCATTCGTAGCGACACAAAACACTCAATCGCAACAATCGCTGCCGCCGGTGTCGTACGTTAAGGCCATCGACATTTGGATGTCGTCCTGCTCGGTGTTCGTATTTCTGTCCCTGATGGAATTCGCCGTCGTCAATAACTACATGGGCCCGGTGGCGACCAAAGCGATGAAAGGCTATTCCGATGAGGACTTGCATTCGGACTTGCAGAACGATTACAAGGTTTTACAACTTGAATTTAAAAGATTGCAAATATAGAAAAGCGCTTGTACATATAACCACACTATAACTGTTTGTTACAGTTTGTCTTTTGTTTTAGCATTTAGCTCGCTACTGAGTGTATTGTGATTTAGTGTGTTTACTGGTTCACTGCACAGTTTTGTGGCTAAGTGCACATGATTTGTGTGTTAGAGTTTAGTTGTGGAGGGACAGCAAGTCGGAGTCTCGAAAAAATTATGTTCCGCACAGCGGCGTGCACGACGTGCGATATTTTCTAAAACTGGAGGTGATTTATAAATGAAAGTTAAAAATCCTAAATTTTGCAATCAGTTGAGCCCATAACCTGTTGAAGTTATGATTGCACTTTAAAACTGCAGGGTTAATTAGAACACATTTTATCTTGCCGCACGCCACTGGTTGTGGATACGGATAGTAAAATCAATATGATAGTCGCGGCATTCGCGACCCCTCTCATTTGCGATTATTACACTCATTCCACGCCACAGAGGAGAGGGTGAAGATCGGTCGGGTGCCTCCACTCGCTTTCCGACTTTTTGTCCCGCCAATAAATTGTTGTTATTTATGGCGGTTGAGTGTGTCGTTTTGCCCTCGTGCCTTCTTCTTCTTCTTCTTCTTCTTCTTCGCAGGATATAGATCGGCCGCGCTTCGACAGCCAGCCGCAGTACGGTACGTTCTGCAGCGGTCGCCACACCGCATTGTGCATCGACCAGTTTTCGCGTTTCTTCTTTCCCTTTTCGTTCTTCATCCTGAACGTCGTCTACTGGACGACGTTTCTCACATGAAGAGACTTTGCAGTACACTCGCATCATTTTATAGTATATTGCAGCAACTAAGATTATATTTACCGACCGAGGGCGGTAAAAGTCAAACATGCAGGTGGAAGAGAAATGTATATGATTTGTCGCTTTGTTGATGTTCGTATGATAGCACCAATTAACAATATTTATCTGCTCCCATAGTCGAAAGCAATGTTTTCCAATCAATATGGTGGCTTTGAAAACAGTGCATTTCATATCAATTGAATTGAAAGTGTTTTCCACTTATATACCCTACAT
>JARJDQ010010107.1:0-21371 GCA_030264215.1 Geostiba sp. GC000077 | reverse complement strand
CACCAGGAAACGCGCTAGGTTGCTTGATATTCCTGCCGATTAGAGTAGTCACCAAATCATTTCTAACATAATAATAATAATAATTATTATTATTATTATTATTATTAATTGATAATTTATTTTATTTTATATTTATGGGCTTATGCAACAAATTAAAATATTAGTCTGTTCGATGAGGCCAGGCATTCTTTTCAATTCCACAGCATTCTTTTCAAACGCCTCCCCTCATCGAATATACTATATTATTAATTTGCTAACAAAACCCGGATCAACCTGGATCAACTCATGCTGTGTATGTGCCCAACATAGGCAGCGGAAGCAGCGAGCAGTCGGCCCTCCGCAAAACCCAACGGCACCACCACGGCACCACGCTATACAGCTTGGAGCCTAACCCGACCGATGCGATGGTTTCGTTGTACCATGTTGTGTGCATGATGTTTCGGTGGACGGATATTATTCGATCGGCGAGACACTCGTGGCCTGTTGGCCTATGATTTGAACGTAGGCAACCACGTAGGCTTTGATAAGTTAAGCGCGATGCACAATACATCAATCTAAAGTGACGTCATTGTAGGTTAGAGTCGTGGGAGATAAACAACTTGACTTGCTATTTGAGCGATTTTGAGATTTTTGGGTCATTTTAATGGGACAGAAGAAATTGTGGACAACAAACAAAGTGTGATGTAACATTTGGATGATCTAAAAATGTCCAGATCGTTCTAAATGGTAAGTCAAAGTTTGTTTCTCTCCCACGACTCTAACCTCAATTTCACTTGATTAGATTGATCCATTACCCGTGAATTCTGGCTTGCGATTGGTTGAATGTCAAAATTGGAAATTGTAATAAATAAATGGCTACTTAACTGTTTACTAATATTAATGTTCACTTATTATAGTTTAGGATGCTATTATTGTACAATAAACAAGTTTTCTGTGCTTTTTTCATGTTTCAGTGCTTGTTAACATTTTGTACGAATTAATTTATATATTAAATTAATAATTGTACTAAGTAAATGATAAATACACAACGTTGCATTATAATTTGGTTTTGTGAGTCATTATTGCCATTGCACCACAAACAGGTAATTTTATGGATTATGTGGATATTTTGTCTCACAAACGAGTTATCGAGTTTGGGGTAATTACGATTACCTGTCGTCATTGTTGCATAATAAAAATGCATTTTTTGAAATTATAATTTGAATTTAACGAGCAAACTTCTAATGTTCCCTTGTTGCTTGTTTTGCTAAATGCATAGTCGCTTAGTTATTGAATCGAAAAGTTACTGGTTGACCCTCCGTGTCTGTCAGCACTGAAAAATGAAAAGTCGTCTTTTTTCTGACACATCAAAAATTCACATCAAATCGTATGTAAGTTTTGCAACGTTACGAAACAAAGCAAACAATCCTACTATATCGATGTGTTGTTAAACAAATGCAAGCAATCGACAAGCGTATCGATTTACTTCGCTTGCGCTATTTCCAAGCCAAAACTTTCAAACATTCGCCTCATATTCGCGGATTTTGCAAACAATTCAACATTCGGCGACTGTTTACCCTGTTTACATAAGCAAAATGCGCCGTTGATTGACGTACGGTTAAATAATATGTGTGTATTCTCAATTCTCATATCATATTAAATATTTATCAATGTATCAAATATAGGCATAAATTGATAATATCTCGTTAACTACATCATTACACAGTAATCTTAAATATACAAACTGATTATTTACAATATAATTACAAATGCGGCGCAGTCGTGTGTGTTTGCACAGTGGCAAATAAATAATTACAAAAATTCACAAATTTACAAGTTACATGTAAATGACAAGATTAAATCACATAAAATTCTCGATTCTCAATTTCTTGGTCGGGCGATGAATATATCAACTAAAGCTGGTTCCCTGAGGACGTTGGTCCTTTTGCGTTTCAGTAGGAAGGAACATTGAGGACGCCGCGTATTCGCTCCATCTCATGCCGCATGGCGGTCATCTCAAAGCGCAGCTTGAGATTCTCCTGCTCGAGGAAAGCGCACCGAATGGCGATCTCGTCCTCCTTGGCGCGACGCGCATCACGTGACCTCTTAGCGGCTTCGTTGTTCTTGCGGCGTTTCTCCCAGTAGGTAGGATCGGCATTAGCCGAAGCTTGATGCACGGTCCTGCGCATCTTGATGTTGGTGCCTTGGTTTTGATTCTGCACGCGCGAGAGCATCTTCTGGCGAAATTCAGCGTACGCGCCGGCAGAGTCCTTGGAGATAATGGCGTCGGCGCTGACGACGCCATAAGCGAGACTCATCGGGTCCTTCGGATAAGCTTTGAATGGACGTGGTAGCTTCGCCTTGGCATCGCCGCCATTGCTCTGGTCCGTCTGGGAAGAATACTGATAGTTGTGCGAGTCGGAGCAGTGCGATGTCTCGGAGGATTCACTGCCCGCCTGCGAACTGGGGCTGGAGAAGCACATCATTGCGTGCGGCGGATCCGGATAGTGCTTCTGCTCCGGCGTGTGGCGGTTCGACTCGATGGAGTGCGTCGGGGAGTGCGACGCCGAGTTCGGCGGTGTCGGCGAACGCGAACGCTTCCTGGAGAGGTCCAGGACGTCCATGCTGATCGGCATCATCCGTGTGGCGGAGGAGCAGTTCAACGGGGTCAGCAGGTGCTGCATGGAGAAGATGTGGCCCTGTGGCTGCTCGCTCATTGCCATCTGAAATATCACGGAAGCGATGAGTTTTGTGAACGTGTGTGTGTGCACTTGCAGCGATGCGCACTGCCGGACGTGCGAAGTCAGAATGAAGTGTCCAGCTTGCCAGGCGTGAACTATTACTATTTAATGTTTACAAACAAGTTATTCACTTGCAGTCCCAATGTCCCATTCAGTGTATTTCAACCGCTGATAATGTTAATCCAAAGTGTCTTACCTTTTACTGCGTGTGCGCGTATGACTGATGAGTTAATCCAAAAGCCACAAGAACCAATAGTTGTGGCGTTCACAAAAATCAATCGATAAATCACTTTTGCAAAACGTTTCCAAAACGTTTCCAATATTCGAATGAAATTTCGCAAAGTGAAAACTGAAGATGAGCTCGAAGGACGATCCGTTTGCAAATAATGATTTAAGTGCATTGCGCGCTCTTAAATAGCCAACTGACCGCCGGTCGGCAACAACCCTTTGCTCGGCCAATCACAGGCAGGGACCAAGGGTGATCTACAGGTCCCCACTACTCCTACGCGTGTTTCGCTCGTATACCGTTCCGGGGTGCGCTACCGTGGTCGTTTGCGGTTTCTTTTTGCCTATTTTTATTGTGGTACCGTTAGTTTTTTTGGCACAAGGGCACAACAAGGCACAACGTTTTATTGGGCTGCTTTTACAGCATTTTGTCCAGAACGCCAGGGAACTTTTCGGTGATGACAGATATGAACAAGTATTGTAAAAAAATATGAAAAACGGTCATGCAATAAAAAATTTGCAATGTCGAAAAAAGTAAGAGTTTGTTTTTATGAAATTTTGGGCTTGGGAAGTGCAGATTGCGAAACTTGCTTGTTCAACATCAACTTCAAGCTAAGTGACTTTCTATTCGAGTACTCGGCTACGATTGTCGCAAAATTTTGCATGTAGGCTGAAAAGGGTTGCCCAAAAATATGAATATTGTGCGGCAATGCGGCACCGAAGGGATTTCCAAGAAGTGGAGAAACGCAAAACGCAACAGTCCTCGGTCATGCTTCTTGCAAAAATGTCATCGCCGCGGTGGTCCGATGGTCCTCTTTACATAATTTCACATTCGACTGCATCACAATGCGATATCCGATGGAGTTGCGTCGCCGGCGTCCGGCGCAGAGCAAAGAACCGACTTAAGAGAGTCGAAGCTGCTTAGAGTTAAAACGATACTCTGGGTTCTGCTGGGACAACTGGCCAAAATTTGCAAAACTTGCCATAATCTACTATAAATGTATGGTGTGCTGAATTGGTGAATGATTGATTACTAATTCATTAACATTCAAAGCGTCGACCATGAATCGCATTAACCGATAATAGTTGTTGTAAAAGTTAAGGTGAACTTAAAACATGCATGTGCATGAATAATTGCAATCGCGATAATATAATCAATGATTGAATTATTAATTTTGATTCAAACTGCAAGTTGGCAAGCAACGTGTGTTCCGTCGTGATGTTTATTCAACGACTTCAACGACTTCAAACGTTCAACGTATCTTGCAAACCGTTACATTTGTTGTTGTTTCTCAATGCGGTTGTCCGTTGTGTTATTATTATTGTTGGTTCACCATCATGAGGAGAAGATGCGTTCGTTATTGAGTTATTGAGTATTGACGAAAATGGGCGCACATGTCGTACTTTTGGCGCACGCACAATTTTGCGGAAGCGGAAGGGGTGCACGGGCGTATTATTGTTTGCGCATGTCACCCCCTATCGAAAATTCTATTATTTCCGCAAAACTGCAGTGTGCACTATGAATCATTAGATTTATTCAGAGCGGTGGAATGGCGGGGAATGTGGGCGAACGCGACGATATTAGATGGAAGAAGGGTTGAACTGGTTGAAGGCTTGCGATCGCAGCGTATGACCCAAAAATCTGACACAATTCGCCGCTGGGGGTGCGCAAATAGAAGCGTTGCAAAACTTGCAATAAAGTGCTTTTGGGACAAACAGCCAGTCGTGCGACTCACCTCATCGTTCTGATGAAATTTTCGACATAGCATATTCAACCCTTTGCGCTTTAAATATGCAAAACGAAACAATTTGCAAGTTGCAACACAAGCCGACATGCTGCCTGCCGCCTGGAGTTGAAAAGGCCCCGATGGCGTCATAAAAAGGGTTGTAACGCTACTTAGTCGTAAAATTAAGTCACGATTGCCTTTTAACCAGAAAGAGATTAGCCGGCGTCGACTTTAATTCTTTAATTCTGTTAACGCGGCGTGGCGGCGCACGCCGATTGCACCAGATCGCGCGGCGGCGGCATTGTGAATCAATCGGCAGGTAACTTAACCCTTGCGCCCCTTGCGCCGCTCGCCAACATTTACCTGATTTACCATATGAAAGGGGCGCGAGCGCAAAGTCAATTTATTGCCCCCGCATCGTCTGCTTGCGTATTGTGATCGCTTTAACTTTAAGTCAATTACGCATTTATTGGAAATATTGAGCATTGGCGCAATCTTCTCAGGTTTAGTCGGCTCAAGAAGGCGTTGTCCTCCTAAGATATTGGAGAACAATGTGGCGCACGGCAAACTTTTGCCAAATATTTACTGTAAAGTCCGTACAATCTGTTTATGACCGATGGAATTAAGCAATGGTTAAGCATTTCCAAAAGTCACATTTACAGAAGTCACCGGGAAAGTTTTATTAGGTTAGTTTCTATAAAATCATCAACGAAGTCAAACCTACGATAATAAAGTCCTTTTTAAAGTTTTGCACAATTATTCCACGAAATTTGCATTATACTAATGAATAACATGATTGTTACTGAATTGTTACAATATTGTTGCAGAATTGTTTCAGATACAACATTCTTAATGAATATTATTATGGTTACAGAATTATTAAGAAATTGTTATAAAGTGTCAAAGAATGGTTACAGAATTTTTAAAGAATGGTTACAGGCAGAGTTGAATTGTTACAGAATTGTTAAAGAACGTTTAAAGGATTGTTATAGAATTGTTTTAAAAAATGGTTAGAGAATTGCTATATTACTAGAATTGTTACAAAGTATTGTTACAGACCTTTAAAAGAATGGTTCCAGTTAGCATTGTTATTGAATTGTTACAGAATTGTTGAAAAATAGTGACAGAATTGTTACTGAATTCTTAAAGAACTGTTATAGACAGTAGACTTTAGACTTGAAACAAACTGTATGTTACATGAATTGGTAAGTTAGGGGTTGAGGATACAATTGCTACAGAATTGATAAAAAATGGTTACAGTCACAGAATTGTTACAGATCTGTTATAGAACTATCAACAAATGTTTACAGAATAATTGCAGAATTATTACAGAATTCTTAAGGAATGGTTAATTGTTACAGAATTGCTATAACATTTTAAAAGAATTTTAAAGATTGGTTACAGAATTTACAGAATTGCTTTTAATTGTTTTTTTTTTAAATTTTATTCTTGTGCAATGTCGGCAAGATCAGTCCTATCGTTAACAGTGGCAAATTAACGGACGATTGCGTCTAATCTTCACCTTTTTGTAGCAGCTTTGCCGCCTTGAAGTATACTTGAATGCAACTTCAAGTACTTTGAGCATTATTTCGTTTCTTAAGCTATAAAGTTGTATGCACATGTAAAAGATGCAAAAGACTTAAGAAGATGTGTGGTGAGCAACATTAGAATACAGTTTAATACCGTTTAATACGAATTTAAGGTGCCTAGGTGCCTAGGTGCCACTGAATGCTTTCATATATTGTGAAAAACCAAGAAGCCGCAACTTTTCTCTTCTCAGTTGCCAGTTGCCACACACATACAGACATTATGGGCATTTTCACTCCCACCGTTTGGCAGTGTTTAAGAAATCAAGCAATACACACGCGACAATGGCGTGTTGGGCGTATTGAGAATGAAGACCTCAACCCGCTTTATGTTGTGTGAACTTGTGAAGATATGCGGATGTAATGCGGAAAACTATCCCACGCTTAGCGGTAAAAGTGGTAATGCATGGTCATGTGAGCTTAGCACACATTCGTTTGCATTGGGCCATTGGATGAATTGAGATGTATATGGATAATGCGTGTTCGCTGCGTTCGTGTTTGCACCCCAAAACCCTTTTGCGCGTGGCACCTGGAGCCCAGGACCATCGCACAGTTTACAGTTTACAGTTACATTAAACCGTGTCTCCTTCACCTAGATTTCGCATGCCCTTCACCGATTCGCAATGTTTTCATGTCAAATATTCGGGGATTCGGGCCAAACGGTACTTCTACTGTTTGAGGAAGGAAGGCTTTTTGTAAACAGTGCCATTTTCAACACCCATTTCCACAAGTGGCAACTTTCAACATATATTTGCTTAAAACTTAGAATAGAAGATTTTAAGAGTTTAGGATACAATGAAAAATGGATTACGACCTGGTTATGACGGGAAATGTCGGTCATTACCAACGCTTTGCTCCACTTTTACAACAAAACAATGCGACATAGTGGGTGGTGTTGATGCAATTTTGGACCTGACCGAAAGAAGACCACCGCAAAACCTAAAGTATTCCACGAACTTTGCTTTAATATCTTTGTGACGGCTATTGTGGTGCGTCCTCATTTACATACCGTCTCGCGGATTATACGATTCTGTGTCATAAACTAATTTTCAGCAGGTATACGAAATTTCGGTTTCGAAGGAAAATCCACAAATTCAGAAATACAGTGCAATTGCGAATTGGTATTATTGTAGCTGAAATTATGCATCGTTATTACGTCGTGCTGTCGCGACCCGACTCCACCATGTTGCCGCACTAAAAACTAGAACTACACCCCAAATAAAACGGAGTAAAAATGTAAAAAGATTTCGCCAATGTAGTTGAATTGCGCTAAAAAGTTATTCCGAGAAGATGTAGGAATACTTTACAACGGCGAGTGGCAATTTTTAACGGTTGTATAAATACTGCAGAGACTGCAGTAAAACTTTACGGTGCTTTTGCAGATTTAAAAAACTTGCAAAAATGCAACGAACAGCAATTGCGTTTACAACTGCAGCACGGTGATCTTTTTTATGTTTACCACTGGTGCCAACAAGACTTAAGCACGCCGCCCTCAAATGCCTCAAAATATTTGCTTTTTACTTGACCAGCCAGCCCCGGGAACTTTATTGTTTACTTATGTAGGTCACATTTTCTTGGCGACACTACGTTTGGTGAAACACGTTAGTTTTCAAATGTATTTGTTGAAAATTAGATGAGAATTCGTAACAAATAAAATCGATCGGAAAGTTGACAAAAAAGGCGACTCCATGTTTACAACACCTTGACGCTTGGCTCATCGCTGCATTGCACGACGTGACTCATTAAAAGTCAACAAGAAATCAATAATTACGCATCAATCACACAAAATCAAAGCAATTATTCGAGCCGACACTCGTGTGCACACACGACAAACGTATGGTACAAGTTGATGTGGACGGCGACAAAAGCCACAACTTAAAAATGTGATAACAAAATGATCGATTGACCTATCCGAAGCTAATAAAGCCGTACAGATTTGTACCTACACGCAGTTTGCGCACTTTTCAGCCCTGAGTTATTATATTTCGCAAGAAATGCAGTTATCCTATACACATTCATACACCACATACAAATCCGTATTTTTCTCGCATGTCACTTGTCAAGCGCTCCGAGTTCTTCACGTTCTTCAGGCCTTCAGCCTCCAACAAATACGTCTATTATGGAAGGGTTTCGACGCTGCACGCTGAAAAACCCAAAAACTGGCCTCTGCATTATGTCCCATTGTGCGCAGTTATGATTGATGTCTGTGTCAAATGTCCCAGTGTCCCACAGACCGGAGTGATAACTGTACACAGTTGCACTCGCTGGACATGGTGCACGGTGCTTTCATGCCGTAATGGAAATGATGCTTGCACTCAAAGCTCAATGTAAGTAAGTATGACGTGCAATGCGCATTTTATATTTTTGCATTGCTCATGGCTCAATATTTTTAATCCCTTATTGTTGACCTACATTGGACCACGGGCCGAGAAACAGGAAACATCTGCAGTTCCCCATCGATGAGATGTGAACGGTGAATATTTTTGTGTGAAATGATTTGCAATTTTGGAGTGAGTATGACAAAGTGAAAAAGTTACAGTTACATTTCACCATTAGAACTAAGTTTATTGTAATATCTACACCTACACCTACAATATGATTTACTTTTTAATTTGTATAACATGTGATAAATCAAACTTCCCTCTAACGCATTTCAACTTAACACCAGGACAATCCTTCAACCTGCCAACCCTGCACAAGACAATGTTGTGCTCCTGAAGGTTATGCCCGATGCCAGGGATGTACGAAACCATTTCCTTTCCGTTGGATAACCTCACCAGCACACACTTGCGATTCGCCGAGTTTGGTTTCTTGGGCTTCTTGATCAGCGTCTTGAGAACAACGCCCTTCATGAATGGTCTACCATCCAAGGGCTGGCGAGGCTTGCGCTTCTTGATGTGCGGACCACGTCGATGCATTTGGTGCAAGGAGGAGCCGAATCTCTCTGTAAGATTGCAACCAGAACAAAACCAATGTAATCAGCAATCCGACATGCAACGTAAAATTTGTAAAAATAATCCTTTTTGTCATGGAAGGTGGAAATATGAATGAATGCACTGGTGACAATGGAGAGATTATTATTAAAATTTAAGATTAAGGCGAAGGAGGCTGTATGCGGGGATGAGGACATGAGGATTGAGGACAGATACGAATCTTGAGGTAATTGGTTTGTGTTGCGGGTGTGCGGAGCGCGCGCAGAAGGCAAGGGTTGTTTGGCCGCGTCCGAACGTGACAATGCGCCCGTGACAGATCCTATTGAATTGGCAAAATGCTCGAAAGAGATTAAAATCGCAGCTCGCAACTGGACAATGTCCAAGTGTTGGCCAGGGCTGGACTCTAGCGCTATTGTCCATCCGCTAACAAAAATATCACGACAATGCGCTCCAGCATTTTCTCATAACGTCATAACCTCATAACAATTTGTGCATTTTGTACCCATAATTCAATTTACACTTCTTTCAGCAACAAAATTAAAGTTTATAAAAAGATACCAATAATAAAAATTTGATGATTTCGTAAATATTACGAATCAATATTTCGCGATATTGTGTCCAGGAGATTGGACATCGTTAGTTGCTCTTTCCACCCCTTTCCCTTTATATCTTGCTGTTGATGTGCTACCAAGATACCGGCGTACAGGCAGGTGACGGACATTGTCCTTTGTCCGGCCGAGCGATGCTGAATAGCGCAAGGCCGCAAGCCACAATAAGTTGCTCACATCACGCTATATTACACTGGGCGCTGGTCGGCGACGAGGAAACCCCCGGGTCCCCGGGTGCAAATATGCCAATGGGGGATTAAGATGAGAAGATGACCATATCGCTGGTGTGCGCACAGCCACGTCCATCAACTCGGCGCGTTGCGAGTAATCTTGACCACACACAACTCTATTATTGCATTTCGATGATGACCGATGACCGATTGCTGAGAACCCGAAAAGCAGGACGTGCGTGGTGTATGCATGCATGCTTCGACGCACCCAGTAGCCACAATCCCAGACGGGTGTTTTTGGCAATTTCAAAGGGTGGCATGGCGTGTGAAGCATGTAGGAGGAATAATTGATAATCAGCATCAACAGCAAGCACACATTCTCGAATTTTAATTACATTTCTTAACTATCCACTTAACAAAATAATATGTACCTTGAACTTCATTATTTTCTTGAGTTTCTGACAATGTTTTGCATCTTATAACAAAATCATTGTTTTTCTTAAATGAAATATCTGGTTTTTCATAAAGATTAGAAAAAGAATTCCTAATTTTTTAACATTTTGGATTAGTATTGTTGTTTACAATCCCATTCTAAATGTTGTAACAAAATATAAATTTAAAAAAACAATGACAATACTTCAATAGTTTCAAAGCTTAAAGGTTGCTCAAATGAAACAATAAGTGCAAATGCCTTGGCTTAAATATAAACAACACTTCAATTTCTGACATCAGTTTTCATGTTTCTAGAGTGAGATTGATTTGGATGTAATGATATTGGTTCTCTTGAGTATGATCTCTTCCTACCTTGTATTCCTGTAAATGTAAATCCTCTTGTTAATTCACCAACTCTTTGTAACAATGGCCTTTGAATTTCTGTTGTTGATGTAATAATGTTCCTTATAATCGATTGAGTCTGTGGTATCCGATTAATCAAATGTCTAAGAACGTTCATTCTAAAAATAGAACAAAACACGTAATGAATAATACTTCTTTCGTTAGCTTGTAATATTATAAATGCAGTGGTACATACGTATTGTTATTTTCTTGTACTTGTAATTCACAATATTAAATTTTCCCCAAACAACCTCAGAAAGCTGCTGAATTTCTTAGGTTAAATGTTAAATTTTGCTTCGCCTTGCTGTTCATTGTATGCAAACCAAACGTACACAGGTGAAAGTGTGGTTGCCTACGCTCCCAACGAAATTCAATTTATGCACATAGGGTGTTTTAAGAAATGAAAAATAATATAAATAAAGAAATTCCAGTTGACAGCGCTTTAAAATTACATGTAACTTAACAAACAGTTGCTAAATAGTACAACCTAGTAATTATTTGAATGATAAGTATTGCAAAATTAATATCTGGCACATTATATGCGATAAACTTATGAAAACACCATAGCTCTACAGGCACCAGGGCAATTATGTCCAACCAAGGAAAAATAAATATAAAATGAAAATACGCACGCACGTAACTCGTATTATTATTCCAAAGAAAGTAGCACAATTTGCGACTTTGTGCCTTTGCCGCTGTACGTGAATGCGACTTCTTTATGACTTTATCATATTATGCTGGCGATGCCGACCAATGTTCATGAAATCCACGCTGATGCGTTCTTTTTCTTTATTTCTTTATTTCTAGTTAAGCGGAGTGTTTACGCTGGTCGCGTGGGTCATTTTGCCATTTATAAAGGTGGGGCTTGTGCGAACGCCGATTTCATATTAATTTTTCGTAACGACAAATAATTACGCGCTTTTTCGCATGTTTACTGATTTGTTTTAACTTGTACCGCTTGTGCGATTTGCCAATGAAAAGTGCGCAATTTAACAAAACTCAAGACAACTCACTAAAAAAGAAATGTATATTGAAAGCTATACTGTAACTACTACTACTACAATTACTAGATACTAGATAATTCAATATATTATAAAGGAATCATGGAGCAATAACATTTATATAAAATATGTAGGAATATTCTACTTCGGATTGTTATACAATGTGAAGTTCCTTGATTCAATATGGAAATAATTAATTGAAATGGCAAGGAAGTTGCTTGGAAAGTTGACATTTGTTGCAGTGATATGCAGGGTGTAAATGAATTGAAGGAAGAAGAACGGCAACAAAGCGTTTGATATCGAAAATTTTAAATTATTATTAAACTTGATTACTTCATACACTAGAAGTAGCATTAAAGTAATTTAACGTTGATATTACCTTGATGTTTGTAGTGTATTGACAGTTTTTGTTAACAATTCTATTAAACCTTGCTCAGACCGTTTATTGAAACAATTCATTCACAAATTTCAAAGTTACTTGTAACTTTTAACATTGACTTTGTTCACTTTGTTTAATCACAAAAATAATCGACCTTAGAACCATATTATAGAGAATGAAATTAAAGTAGAAACACTTGCAAAGCATGAATGGGAAGTATTCGTATGAAATACATGGTTGAAGGATGGAATTCACTTATCTTTCCATCGTTGTCAGTTGACTGATTGCGGTTACGTGCGAGACATGCGACTGTTGTAGTGTAACGTGTAATTCGTGTAATGGGTCTTCGCGAATTCGCACGCGGATTCCGCCATTTCGCGCACATGCATAAATGAGACGTGCTGGCGGCCTGGCGGCTGCTGCGCTGCAGCACGGATGATAATTAATTATAATCTCTTGTTAAGCGGCGCTAACATCCAGTCATCCACTATTCCGTATCGAGATTGCGAGCAGGTCGTCCTCCTGTCGCATACTGCAAACTTGTGCGCAACCGTTTCCACTCACCTCCACATCTTGCAAATTACCTCAGATAATATGGCATCCTTTTAAGTGCATTACTTACATTTGTGTTCATTATACATTCATGATAATGCTAAAGGTGTTTAACACGCACGCATTGAATTTGAAATTCACAAAGTTATGAGATAAAGTTCTAAAACTTTATTATCTTTATTACTTAAATCCTTATTCGGTTGATACTGATAGTATTGTTATGTTGTCTATTTCACAATATCAATATGCAAAGAGTGTGCAAAATAATGCTTTTAAAATGCAACATTCTTGTCATTATTATGGTGAATATTCAATATTTCTATGATTGTATCTAGGACTAGGAAAAAAAGAAATGCATTGTTTGCGTTCGCATTTTTTGCACTTTGCACAGCCATACATTAATAGGAAAATTGTAGTAAATTACCGCATTAGTACACAATCCAGCTGGTGTCTTAATCTCACATTCATGCGTATGTGTGCAAAGCCGACAAGCGATTGAACACTGCAACAGTGCTATGCAAAACGCAACAATACAAAACACACATTAAGCTTTGATTAATGTGGTGAACTTCCGTTTACCGTTTACAAGATGATGAAATAATATCAGAGGGATATTCGCATGCAAATACAGGGTGGACTAAAATTGGCGGAAAAACACCAGGAAATGTCAAAAGAAAACGATAATATTAATCCTTAATCCTTAATCCTCACGAGGTAATGAAATTTGGAATTTTTAGGTTACAAATATGCATAATAACAAAATTATTTTTCGTTGCTCAGCAGCTGTTGTAAAAGTCGAACACTTGTGCGAAGTCAGTTTTCTTTTAAATATCATTTAATTATTCTTGTTTTTAAAACTTTGTCTTACATTTATTTGAATTCATTCAATTCATAGTTTTAAGTGCTAAAGTGATTTTTATAACAGCTGCTGCGCAACGATAAAGAATTTTGTTATTATGCATATTTGTAACCTAAAAATTCCAAATTTGAGGACCTCGTGAGGCCAAACGAAGACTTTCTCAGCTTTATTGTATTAAGATTTTTCCGCCAATTTTAGTCCACCCTGTATATTTTAACATCAGAAACGAACATCACAAATTCACTTTTAAAAGAGAATGACTAAAATTATAGTATATTGAAGACTTTGTTATTAAATGTTCTGACAATCGAGACAAACATTAAATTAACTCCTATAACTTTATTTTTGTTATATATGTGTAAAAACAAAATAACTACTCCGGTATAATATAACGTACAAAAACCACAATTTCAACATTTTAAACAATTATCCATTGGCAAATTACTCCTTCGCATTATTTAAACAAAAAGTGTAAAAAGTCTTTATTTATGTCAATTGACAACCTTAGCGAACTAATTTGCGGCTTGAATTTCGCAATCATATAAAATATGCAAATGCCTTCGAAAACAATAAAATTAAGAACACCACACACACACACGAACAACACAAGAACATGCGTTCTTTGCGGTGTCCTTCTCACTTGGCCAAAATCAGCACGCCACAAGTATGTTTGTATACAATGCTAAAAGTGGACGAAATACAACATGCGAAGTTAAAAGTTGTCATTGTTCTTTGACGCACTTTTTTCTCGCGCGATTTACGAGTATTTTTGGCTCTTAGTGACACATTATATCATCTTGTAACAAGTTTAATGTAAATAGCACAGACTGAAGTGGGATTTGTTTACCTACTCTCCTACTCAGTTATTTTTAATCTTCACTCATAAAAGACAATAGTAAAAAGCCTTGATCGAATCAGAATTAGAAAAACTGTATTGTTAAACATTTATATTATTTACAGTTAGATCTAGAATACATTTTTGTTGTGTCAGCAAGAAAATTTAATTATTATAACATTTTCTTTCTTGCGATATATTTTTGTTATGTCAGTCACCTTCGTCATGAATGTGGTAACTGTAACCTTGTGATGACTAATTTTTTAAATTTTCAGTTGGTTGGGAGACTTGAACAATTCTCAAAGAACTCAACGGTCTCTGTTGTTTGCTGCTCTAAACAGTTTAACTTTTTGTTACGGTGTCATTTTCACTAGATCACGTCCCGACATGCGTTAATTCCAGTTTTATGTTTTCAAACACACAAAAAATAACACACTTCAATACATGCCGGATTGTTTGTTACACTCCGGGTTCATCTAGACTATCTAAAGTATCTAGACTGGTTTGCAGTTAAACAGAAAAGAGTAACAACCAATAAAAGTTTCAAGAGTCAACTTTATTATAATTTCATCTTAGATCTCAAAAGAACTCAAGGTTTGTTAAATTTGTTAAATTTGTCGCGCTCTTTCGTTTCTTCCCTTTTGTCAGCCAGCCAGCCAGTCAGCCGCAAAACAAACATTTCTTTTCCGGCAGCAAACAATGAGCAAATGTTTTTGTTGCTCTTTGCGTCTTTGCGGATGTTCATGGTAATTTCGATCCACGATGAGAATGAGATTAACACGTTCAGTTGACGATGAAGGAAATATGTAATTAGCGTTGTTACAACTTAAAATTACACTTTGAAGGTCGCTAAGGGCATGTTCACACGTATGTGTATATTGAGTTGCCTATATTAAAGACATTATTAGTGTACAACTGACTTTTAACGCGTTGTGATTCTTAACGCAAGATTTCTTCCTAATTAAGATCATTAATTAGCATGCAACTTGTGCCTGGGTGATAATTGATATACCTAAGTATACGCACAAAAGTAATGAGTACTAAAAACAAACTCTTGCAGCGCATGTATCGTGAATTACGTTGGCGATTGTCATTTTATGTGCCTTGAATGCGTTTGCAACAAGCTGTACATTTTATGTTTGGCGACGTAACATGAATGTTTCAGTAATGCACGTAGAAATAGAAAAACAACAACAATGTCACAATTACGCACGCAGATGCTTCATCTTTTCATTAACGCGCTGCGCGAACGCCAATTTTTCTGTAATCTTTCTTTTGTTATTACATTAATTAATTAACCAAAGGTCACGCATTAACTTTACATAAGCATAAGCTTTATCTGACTGTTATTACTTTTTTGGCTGGTTGTCGGTGCCGCGGTACATACTATAATTAAATTTTTGTTTTGTAAAGTTTTGCAGAGTTTTGTAAACATTTACATTGTCAACGAAGTCAATTTAAAATGCAGCGCGTAGTAATCAGCAAAGAATGAGTCATGATTTGTTGGGTTCTTGGGTACATGCAGATGCAGAGTAGGTATACACAGAGTACAAGCACAAGACAAAGGACATCATCCAAAGTTTGTATGATTTTGTATGATGATCTTGTCCGGAGATTTTGCACGTTTTTCATTAACATGCACAGAATGCAAGCGCATCGCAGGACAGATTATGCAGTCTACAAAAATGTGCAAATTTAAAAATAAGCTTGATTTATTGCCAAAGTGTCAAGGTACCCAAAAATGAGCGAACTAAAATAAATTTTAAGCATATACTGGGTCAGCTAAAATTAGCGGGAAAACGACAGGCAACTTTGTAGTTTATGTCAAAAGAAACCGATAATTTGAATACCTCACATTTTGAATTTTTAGATTACAAATATACAGAATAACAAAATTATTTTTCGTCTCACTGCAGCTGGTGTAAAAGTCGAACATTTTTGCGAAGTAAGTTTTCTTTTAAACAGCATATAACCAGAATTTTTCTTGTTTTTAAAACTTTGACTTAAATTTATTTGAATTCCTTCAATTCATAGTTTTAAAGTGCAAAAGTGATTTTTACAACAGCTGCTGTGCAACGATAAAGAATTTTGTTATTATGCATATTTGTAACCTGAAAATTAAAAATTTGAGGACCTCGTGAAGCCAAACGGGAACTTTCTCAGTATTTTGGTACTAAGATTATCGTTACCTGGCGTTTTTCTTACAATTTTAGTCCACCCTGTATAATTTGCTTGGTGTTTAATCGGAATTGTTACGTGTCCTGGAAATTTGGATAAAGGTGACAATTGCACACATTTATGGGCTTGACCTTTTAAAGTAATTTTTGGGCTTTTCCATAGCTTTATGAATCTCGCTCAGAGTCATGTTTGATCTTCTCATTACATTGTGTATACTCGCCTAATTACGCAACAATTAGCGACAATTTGTCATTTTTTATTTGATTTGTGGCGCGGTATGTACGTCGTGTGTGCGTGCGCTCGACTTTTACTTTTTAGTTACACTTTTAATTTCATCATAGTGCGATGTGACACATCTGAGACCGAGGAAACATCAAAGCAGGCACGAAATAATGAGATTTCGGCTCGAAGAATGTAATCATAATTGATGTACGACAAACTTGTGATATACAAATTATGTGAACGCATTAAACTTACACAAGAACTCAAGAACACAAGGAACAAGATACAAGACACAAGAATATCGCAAGTATATTTAATTCGGTTTGCGAAAATCTCACAACTTTACCGGCATTTACATAATGCCGGTAAATTCTATAGGACTTGGATATTAGTCAAATATTTTGTTCGCTGTGCTTTAAAAGCGTTGTTTAACACTTGTTACAGTTCGCAAAACAGATCAAGTATATTTTTGCTGCTTTACAGCCTTGGTGCTGTGGCCAAAAATGTTAGCAGCACTTGTAAGTGGTGAAAATATGCAAATGCGTTGGTGTCGTTTTGGGCGTTGTTGTGTAGGCTGTGTCCTGTGTGTCACTTGCACACCGCGCTTAATTTATGCAAATTATCTTTTGCGCTTGGCTTTGCGGCTCTCGACTTTATTTTCGAGTGTTATCATGCTGGAAACAATCAGGCCTGTCTGACCTGCCGACTTTACTTCAAAATGCTTTAAGTTAGAGTCCGAACACAGTCCGAACTCCAAAGTGATAAAACAAACAGGGCTTCTTCGCGGTTCGCGATGGTCGTAACCTTCTGCCATGCGCTTCGCACTCGAGTGAGTGTGATGCAATTTTGTAATGCGTCGTGAGCACAAAACACAATACACACACATATGTACATAGGTACATTTTTACACACTTACAATTTACACTCGTTGTAAGTATACACCTGTAAAAAGAGTATGACTGACGAAGGCATTGTAGACATAATCATGCCAAAAACATATTATGACACGGTGCGGTGCAAAAGTGAGGAAGGCATGGTGGAAGGAAGGTGGAAGGAAGCGAGTCCTCGGCAGCGTCGGCAGTTAAGAAGTAGGGGATTGCTTCGCGGGTATATATACTCATGGGGTTGACCTGTTGGAGCATAATCACTCTTCGCTTCGTTTCGCACTCTGCTAAAGAACACATTGTGTGAAGATGAAATTTCTGGTAAGTACATTTGTACCACTCATTCTTAAAATAAACATAGGAATAGGACTAAAGTAATACTTAGCTAAAGTTTAATTGCACCGGCGCTGTATAGTGTAAGTAGATCATAAACTTAGGATTATGATTTAAAGTCATACTTATGTAGGAAACACATTTAATAAAAAAAATATTTATTTTTAATTTTAGGATTTAACTCATTATTTCAGGATTATTTAGATCCGATTTTTTAACGATCCTTCGGAGCTTGTAAAAAATGATTAAAATTACACTGAATCCACATCTCTAGAAATAAGTCCCGATTATCAGAAACTTAAATAATGGGCTATATTCACTCAATTTTTTATTGCATAAATTTATTAATAATGTAATATCTTTATACCCATATTTTTTATTAGGACCAAAATGCCTCTGCAATTTCACTTTAAAGTTGAAACCCCAAACGTGATTTTTGCGAATGTATTGTGTCCATTTGATCGTTAATTGCACACAGACACGTCACATTCACAAAAGTGACGTACATGGGTTAGCAAGTTAAAACTGAAATTGTGGAGGCAAATTGGATCTAATCGAAAAATTAAAAAAAATGAGCATATATTTTAAAATCGTTTTTCAATATCTGCAATAAAATACACCTTAGGAATATACCCCATTAATAACTTTAAGAATATTTTTTTAAAGATGGCACTTCACTAAAAATCCTTTAAAAATACACTATCGATATTACATATCGATTTTATACATTTTTATCAATTTAAAAATCCGTTGACCATTATTCAATTAATTTTGGATTTTTGTGTTCTTCAGGCCGTGACAGTTCTATGCCTCTGCGCATTATCATACTGCTTCGCGGAGGACGCAGCCGCAGCAGCAACCGATGAGAAGAAGTCGGTGAAGCGGGGCATCCTCGGAGGTCTGGTAGGTTACGGCGGCGGCGGCGGTTACGGTGGATATGGTGGTGGCTACGGAGGCTACGGAGGCTACGGGGGACTAGGCAGCGGCTACGGCGGCTATGGCGGTTACAGCTCCTACCCCTCCTACTCTAAGTACGGTGGCTATAGCGGACTGGGAGGTTATGGCGGCTACAGTGGACTGGGTGGATATGGCGGCCATGGTGGATACTCCAGCGGCTATGGCGGATATGGCGGTCTTGGTGGTCTTGGCGGCTATGGCGGCTATAGCGGTTATGGCGGCTATGGTGGACATGGCTACGGTGGACATAGTGGATACTATCCCTCGCACAGCGGCTATGGCGGATACAGCGGCCTGGGCATCGGCCACGGTTGGTAAACACTCATTTTCCACACACTACCGACGCGGCAACCTCTCATACAATTGGCACATGTCACTAACAGCTATATAAGCTATATGCTATGAAAAAGTCCAAAAGAAAAGAAGAAAAAAAAAAAAGAACCTGAAAGAGAATACTAACCAAGACGAAAATTTGTACCGATAATATTTGTAATTTTGCATCTATCATATTTATATCGTATATTTAATTATGAAAATAAACGTTTTCGTACCTGAAGGAAACTGGCACAGTTATTTATACAGGGTGTTGAATTTATCCTTTTAGAGGATGATAATATACCTCAAAAGAAGTCGAAATAATGATTTTCGTAAATATCGTCACATTGGCAAGATACTTTTTTAAATTTTAAGAAAAAAAAAATCAAATTGGTGAGATAATATTTTTTTTTGTTATTTGTAAAATATTTAGAAGAATAATATCTCGTCAATGGGAAGACTTTTACTAAGATGATTTTAGGTCTTCCAACTTCTTTTAAATCAAAAATTATTTTTCAATAAAAAAAAAATATCTCGCCTATGCCTATGCGACTTATTCTAAGATGATTTTTAGATATCGACTTCTTTTGAGCTGTACTCATGACAGTAAACACCCTGTACATCGGCATTTGTACATATTTTTAGCAATTTGGGGAAAGACAAAGTTGAAGCTTGGAAGTTGGAGCACTTGGATTTTGAAGCACTGTTCGGCACTCGAGTGTTTGTGTTTTTGGTTTACAATTACAATTTCAAAATTAATATAATAAGACAACATGTTTCAACTTTACAGGAAAACAACTTTTGTCATATCTTTATTCATTTGAAACATCACTGAAAGTACTTCGTAAAATGGGAAGGATTTTATCAAGATACTTTAGGAAATGGTTCTAATTCAAAAATGAATTTGAGTACTTGTATATTATAGCATATATTTTTTGTGTGAATAAAATCTCTTGTGTAAAGCTCTAGCTTTGTCAAACCCTCATCCTCGTTTAAAATTAATTTGATTATGTATAGTTTGATATGTTTGTTTTGTGTTATAGGATTGATCAATTTTTATATTACCAGTATATATTTCAATATTTACAACCAACTATTAACTGTACTATGTGTATAATTTCAATACTAAACTATATTTATGCCGTTAATTTCTATAACGCTTGATTAATGCTGAGAGGACACTAATTGGAGCCATGTACCCGAGCAGACGTGGATAATTAAATCCGGCGTGGCTAATTGTAATTTAGCGCTTTTCGCCTATTGCTCTATTTCATGCTCAAAATGTGATTTTCCTGTGAAATGCGGAAGTGCAGTACAAATAGTGATAATTACATCAAAATGAAAAATTATCTTAAATCAATTATCCACCAAAATATATTAACACAAAATGGGGTCAATTATATATGTATACAGGGTGACTACGGTGTTCAGTTTATACTTTTAGGGGATGATTTTACTTTTTTAAATTAAAAAGATTTATCTTGCCAACTTTTTCTTTGATTACTCTATAGTTATTCATTTCTTTTCAGATTTACTATCATCCCCTCGAAAGATAAACGCAAGACCGTAAACACCCTGTATATGGGTAGTTTATTCTTTTTACATATAGGCTTTTTAAAATACAGAGCGTTCGAAAAAGATTGCATTTAAATTTCGTGCATGTTTTCTTTGGTTTTGTGGTTTTATTGTTAAAACTGAAATTGTATATTTTAGCTATCTATTTCATATGCAACTGCAATTGAAATCATATTTCTTGTAATATTTGTACATTTTTTGCTAGTTTTCAAGCTCTTCTCGAAAGTATGAAAAAGTGACAATTACATCTCTTTTGAAAAAGTTCATATCTCTTAAACGAAATAAGTTAAATAAATGCTATTTGGTGCAGTCTATTCACTGAAAGTGCACCTGGAGAAATATCTAATAAAAAAATTACATTTTCGATTCCTTCCAACCCCAAAACGCTTCCAAACATACAAAATTTTAAACACGAAAAAGTAGTTTTTTAATCGCATCCCATACTTTTAGTTAGGAATTCATACAGGGAATTTATTGA